>JAABOM020027327.1:0-17742 GCA_011800125.2 Solanum clarkiae
GCCTAGTCATATGCATTTCCTTTGGCTTATTATCATTGTTTACCTACTTTAAGGCATTCTAAAGGTAGAAACGTACAATAAGCGCATAGTTACAGGTTGGTTCTCCCGGGCCTTATCGGCTACGGTTGCCGGTCCGCCCTATGGGACTTTGAGGCGTGACAACTCAATGGATGAAACCCACATACCTTAAAACATGAATCCTTTGAGGTAAACTTGAAATAGTCTTTAAGCTTGAAATGAATCCTTGAGTTCCAAACTTGAGCTTGAGATCCTTATATTTGAATGAGAGAATTGATAGAGTCTTAAAGGGGTTTGATAGAGGTTTTGTGAGTTATAGAGTTGAAAAATTGCTAAGTATGGGTGAATTCCCATTTAAGCGGGAATGGGGCTATGACCCCAATGTCCTTGGGCGTATAAGAAAAACTAAGGAAAATAATACATTGGTATACATCCAGTCCACGATGCAGACCAATTGCAGAGGTAGTTTTTATGCTAATTCGTGCCCAATCCGCATCGCAGCCTAGTCGCAGAGGCATACTGGAAATAACAAATTAACAAAAATTATTTTTCACTGCGATTCCTATAAAATCCGGGTTATACCCATTTTCCACTCAATTTTCCCCCTAATCAAGAATATGAAGTTGGATTTTCAATATCACGCACGAATTTTTATGTATATGGAAATTACGATTATGGGGGCATTCCGAAGTACAATTTGGGGTGTTTCAATATCTTTCCCATCGGAACATTTGTCCCCGAATGTCAAAAACACATGCATAAGAGAAGTAATCATGAAGATTTCAGGCCTACATGAATGCAACAAATGCGTTTAAACATCATTTTCAAGAATCTCAACATGGAAGTCAAAAATAATCATAAACTTGTTAACATAAATATGAATGCATGCAAAATGACATGAGAGCAGAAGCTTAAGACTTGAAATCATATAGGTGACTCAAATTATTACCTTCGGCTTGAGTTGAGTGGAAGAGATATGGGTATTGCTTTTTCATGTCCACCTCAGCTTCCCATATGACACTTTCAACTTGTTGATTCCTCCAAAGGACCTTGACGGAAGCTATCTCTTTGTGTCTTAATCTCTTCACTTGTCTATCCAAAATATCCACCAGGACCTCCTCATGGGTCAAATTTTCTTCTACAATACCCTCAACATCCAAAGGCACTATAGCACTTGGGTCACCCACACACTTTCTCAACATGGACATATGGAAGACCTGATGAACAATATTCATCTTCATAGGCAACTTCAACTCATATGCAACCTTACCCACTCTCCTTAAAACTTTATAATTACCCACAAACGTTGGGCTTAATTTCCCTTTCTTGCCAAATCGGACAACACCTTTCATGGGTGAGACTTTCAAGTAAACCCAATCACCAACCTTAAACTCAAGATATCTTCTCCTCACATCAAAGTAGGACTTTTGTCTACTTTGGTCTGTTTCTAATCTCTTGCTTGTCAATCTCACCTTCTCCAATTCATCATGACTGAATTTGGACCTAACAAAGCCATCTCCCCCACTTCAAACCACCCAACTGAGGATCTACAATGCCTACTATATAAGGCTTCAAAGGGAGCCATACCAATGCTTGGGTGGTAGCTATTGTTGTAAGCAAACTTAATAAGTGGAAGATGTTCATCCCAACTACCTTTAAACTCCAAAACATAAGCTCTAAGCATATCCTCAAGAGTTTGGATAGTTCTCTCGGTTTGACCATCCGTTTGAGGGTGAAAAGTCATGCTAAGCTTAACCTTGGTACTAAGACCTCTTTGGAAGGACTCCAAAAGTGAGAAGTGAATTGAGCACCACGATCTGAAATGATAGACAAGGGCACCCCATACACTCTAACCAACTCATGTATATACAACTTGGCATAATCTTTAGCACCATAAGTGGTTTTGACTGGTAGAAAGTGAGATGAATTTGTCATTCTATCCACAATAACCCAAATAGAGTGAAAATATTTCCTAGTCTTAAGTAACCCAACCACAAAATCCATGTTGATCTCTTCCCACTTCCAAGTAGGAATTTCTATGACTTGGGCTAGGCCACCCGACCTTTAATGTTCGGCTTTCACTTGTTGGCAATTGTGACATCCAGATATGAACTTGGCAATAACTTCCTTCGCACCATCCACCAATACATCTCCCTCAAGTCTCTATGAATCTTTGTAGAACAGGGGTAAATAGAATAGGATGAATTATGGGCCTCTTTTAAGTTCAACTCCCTTAAGTCATCAATATTAGGCACACACAACCTACCTTAGTAACTAAGGGCACCATCTCTCCCTTGGGAGAAAACCTCCACTTTTCCATCCTTCACCAAGGTCTTCACCTCTAGCAAAGCGGGGTCAAGATCTTGTTTTGACATTACTTCCTCAACCAAAGAAGATTTCAAACCATCAACAACCACTACACCACCATTTTAACTTCATCCAACCTAACACCCACTCTAGCCAACCGGTGAACTTATCTAGCCAACTCTATGCAACCACTATTAATATGAGTTAAACTACCCATGGACACTCTACTTAGAGAATCAATCACAACATTAGCTTTGCCAGGGTGATAATGCACACTCATATCATAATCTTTAAGGAGCTCTAACCATCTTTTTTGTCTCAAGTTAAGATCTTTTAAGGTGAACACATATTGGAGACTCTTGTGGTCGGTAAACATATTAACATGAACACCATACAAGTAATGGTGCCAAATCTTGAAAGCAAACACCACCACCACCAATTCAAGATCATGGGTGGAATAATTCTTCTCATGTACCTTAAGTTATCTAGAGGCATATACTATCACCTTACCATTTTGCATCAAATCACACCCCCAAACCAATCCTTGAGGCATCACAATATACTACAAACCCTTCCAACCCTTCCGGTAGAGCCAAGACAAGAGCAAAGACAAGCTTATCTTTCAAGGTTTGAAAATTCATTTCACATTCATGTGTCCACATGAATTTTGTCTTCTTTTGGGTCAACCTTTGTCATAGGGGAAGCAATAGAAGAAAAGTCATTCACAAACCTCTGGTAGTAACCCGCTAAACCCAAGAAACTCCTAATATCCGATGGACTGAAAGGTCTACGCGAATTTCTTATCACCTCTGTCTTCTAGCATCCACCGTAATGCCATCACCTGACACCACATGCTCTAGAAAAGAAACCTCTTTCAACCAAAACTCACATTTTTCATATTTAGAAAACAACCTCTCCTCTCTCAAGATTTGCAACACCACTTGCAAGTGATTAACATGCTCTACCTTACTCCAGGAATAAATCAATATATTATTAATAAAGACCACCACAAACATGTCAAGGTAGGGTTTAAAGAGCCTATTCATGAGATCCATAAATATAGCCGGTGCAATAGTCAACCCAAAGGACATAACCACAACCTTAAAGTGCCCATACCTAGTTAGAAAAGTCGTCTTGGGAATATCACACTCCCTTACCTTCACTTGGTGGTATCCAGACCGAAGATCAATCTTAGAAAAGTGACTAGCCCCTTGTAGTTGATCAAAAAGGTCATCAATCCTTGGTAGAGGGTACTTGTTCTTTATGGTAACCCTATTAAGTTGCCAGTAGTCAATGCACATTCTAAGAGAACCATCATTTTTCTTCACAAATAACACCGGTGCACCCCAAGACGACTTAGTAGGCCTTATGAAACCATTTTCCAACAAATCCCTCGATTAATCCTTCAAATCCTTCAATTCCACCAGGACTATATGGTAAGGCGAAACAGATATGGGTTAAGTATTGAGAAGGAGGTCTATACCAAAGTCTATTTTACGTTTGAGAGGAACCTTGGGAAGCGCATTGGCAAAGACATTAAGAAACTCATTAACCACCAGAACTGACTCAATAGGAAGGACTTTGGACTCAACATCCCTAACCCTCACAAGATGATAAATGCAACCCTTAGAAATAAAATTTTGGGCTTTAAAACAAGATATGAATCTACCCTTGACCACCACATCATGACTTTCCCACTCAAGGACAGGATCATTAGGGAATTGGAATTTAATCCTACGGGTTCTATAATCAATGGAACCATAATATGCATGTAACCAATCCATTCCCAGAATGTTATCAAAATCCACCATATCTAATTAAACAAAATCACAAGGCAAGACATTATACAATATGAACACGGGACAATTTCTATAGACTCTTTTAGCAACAATGGACTCACCAACGTGGGTAGATATGTCATACAATTCACACAATATTTCGGGACTGACATAAAGTTTTTTGGCAACAAAAGGAGTAATGAAAGAGAGAGTGGTATCCGGATCTATCAATGTATAGACATCAAAATCAAAAACCTTTAACATACCGATGACGACATCGAGCACCTCATCGACCCTTTGGCTTCCTTGAAGAACATATAATCTATTTTTCTTTGGAGCACCCCCTTATTGGCTTCCCTTTACCTATAGACCTGTATTAGCACCTTGGCCTTGTGGATGACAATATCTACCTTTGTTTTGAGTATGACAACAATCAATAGCCTTGTGACCCACTTCACCACCACCGAAGAAAGCATTAGAGTTTCTCAAACGTGGGCCACTATGGTTTCTACTACCTCTTTGGCACTTAGGGTGAGTCATCCTACTATTACCACCTTGAAATCTTGGATTATCATTAGCAAATCTCTTGTTAGGAACATTAGAAGACCCTTAGCCTTGGAACTTGTGGCCTTGAGAAAACCGGCCACTCTTGGAACCCTGGAAACCAACTTCAAAACGAGCCCTCTTGGACTCACCATTTCTTATTTTTCTAAGCTTTCCCCTCTCTAGTTTCTCAGCATATGTTATGAGATGGGACAAAACCATATCACCCACTAGCATGGCGGTAGGCGTTCCTCATTAACGAAGTCGGACACTCCCACCATAAATTTGTTCATCCCTGATCAACCAATTGTGGAGCATACTTGGAGATCTTGTTGAAATTGAGGGCATACTCCCTCACACTCATGTACACTTGCTTAAGGTTCATGAACTCCATCATTTTAGCCTCCCTTAGCTCGATAGGAAAGAATCGGTTAAGGATACGACTTTGAACCCTCCCAACGAATAGCATCATTATCTCTCCCATCCAATTTCTATTGGGTGAACCAAATTTGGGCCACACCTTTGAGTTGGTAGGCTGCCAACTCCACTTTCTCGTCTGAGTCGATCCCCATGATAGATAGCACTTTATACACCTCATCGATGAACTCTTAGGGATCCTCTTCTGTCTTGGAGCCATGGAACTCTGATGGGTTCATTGTTGTAAAATCCCTCACCCTAGAAGCATGAGGGGATAGGTAACCTTGGTTTATTTGGTTGGTTATAGCATGGGCCAACATTATGATAGCTTCTTGAAACTCTTCTTGGGCTACCCCTTCATATTGAGGAGCAGGAGGGGCCGGTTGCTTCTCGGGAGTACAGGCTCTCCTTAGTCTTCCCTTTAGAATCAGCAAGACCTAGAAGGAAACAGGAGCATTCATTATGGGAAAAGCCTTATAGTCATACCTAAAGCATAATATAGACCATGAAGAAGTGAAACATTTCCTAAAATGCCTCATAGCCTCCCACTCATAGTTGTGTCGTGCTTCACAACCATGAATAAGACTCTAATCGACGCAGTGTGTTGGATTTCTTAGGACCACTAACAACCTAGTGCATTGATACGAAGTTTGTCACAAACCAAGCCTAAGGCCTAGACATGACACGACAAATGGGAACCCGAAGGGACCTCAAATAAGTATCTTAGCATATCAATCATACATCCTTGGTCGTTGAAGCAAAATAAACATCAACAAGAGATATAATAACAAGGGAAGTGGGACTAAAGGAAATATTGATATTCATAAAAGCATAAAAGAGTCAAGCTCATAGCATAACTACATCATAATATCCAGCAACACCTCTAGCTTGTAATGGAGTGGGGGCCAAGGCTCTTTCCGGGCTTATCCTTATAATAACAAGTGTTCAATGTAATGAAGTCTCAAAATAGCACGAGTAATGTAGATAGTGTCCTCGGACTTGAGGACTCACCAAAGCTTATCTCTGAATAATCGGACTAGCCACGTGGAGGATGATCAAAAAAAGCTCCAGTCCCTACATGGTAATATCATGTACGCATAGGGTATGCGTTAGTACATTTAAATGTACTAAGTAATGTGGGATGTAATACAACAAAACATAAGCCAATATAGTCAAAATGCATAATCATAAGTAATAAATATATAATCTGAATATGGCATGCTTGATCAGTGCTCATAATAAAACATGCTTGTAAATCATTCATCTTGCACAATATACGTAGCATAAATAGGTGGGAAGTAACCTCAACAGACATAGACCTAGCAGCTACAACTTGGACTCCAAGGCCTGACACCCCCTCGGTTCAGGTGACCGGGCATGACAGCCCCGGCTAAGTGTGGTCTACTTGCCAAGGCAAACCAAACATGATAATATGAACTAGATGGATCCATTAGTATAGCAAGGGTAATAATCATAATCCTATGGTGGAACATAGTTTTGAGACTAAATACTTTATATAAGGACCCCTTAAGTCGAGGCCTCATCTTAAGCCTCAGTTGGTGCTAAGTCAAATCCCACAAAATACTTGAAATAATCATACATTAATCATAATATGAATAGCATGTAAGAAAATGAATTGAGTAGCTCATAAACATGCTTTACCTCTAGTAGTTAGCCTAACTTGAACATGAGAGTAGATCATAAACATACATGAACCCTTGCTTTAACATGAATGGCTCACAAGAGGTAAGAATCTTGAAATAGGGCTTAACTTGATACTTGTAAAATCATAGATACTTTTCATGAATTCAATACATACTTGAAATCCTTTAATCATCATGAAGTCACTTGACTTGTAAATCATGTAGTAGATCATCAATAACTTGAGAATTCTTGTCATGTCATTTTATCAAACACTTGGTGGATTCATGATACTAGTTAAAAATCATGCAATTCAAGAGTGAAATAAGATGAGTAAACTAAATGTAAATCAGCCCACCAACATATAATAAAACCCTCATGTAGGGTACCTTGAAATCAATTACAAAAGCTCACGATAAAGCATAGTTTAATAGCTCAAAACATGCATAGTCTCAATAGACAAAATTAATTCGTGGTATAAGCTTGAAATAGTTAGTCATGCATAATCAATCAATACTTCAAAAAACCCAAACATAATTTATATTCATAATCTATGATAAGAGATACCCATAGGAAATGCAAATTGAAAACGTGCAATTTTCATGAAAAGGGAAGGTTGGTCTCCATAGGTGAAAGGACCCCATGGATGAAACCCACATACCTTAAACCTTGAATTCTTTGAGGTGAACCTTAAGTAATCTTAAAGCTTGAAATGAATCCTTCAGTTCCAAAATTGAGCTTGAGATCCTTAGATTTGGATAAGAGAATCGATAGAGTCTCAAAGGGGTTTCAGAGAGGGTTTTATTAGTTATAGAGTTGAAAAATGGCTAAGTATGAGTGATTTGATGCTTAAGTGGGTATGGGGCTATGGCCCCAATACCTTAGGTGCATAATAAGAACTAAGGAAAATAATAGACTGGTCCGCGTCTAGTCTGCGATGTGGATCCATTGTGGAGGCAGTTTTTGTGCTGATTTGCGCCTAGTCCACTTCGCGGCTTGGTCGCGGATGCACTCTAGAAATCAAAAACTAAACAAAATTATTTTTCGCTATAGGTCCTCTAAAATTCGGTTATACCCATTTCCCACTCAATTTCCCCCCCGATCAAGAATATGAAGTTGGATTTTTAATATCACGCACGAATTTTGAGATATATGAAAATTACAATTATGGGGCATTCCAAAGCACATTTGGGGTGTTTCATCATAGACCTCCATGAATGTCAAGGGTAAAAGTGACCTGCACCTGATTCTGCAAAACCAACTATATTTCGAAATTCAGAACGGACCCATAGGGTTCATTTGGAACCCGATATACACAAAGCAAATATATAACTCTATAAGAAATGACATTTCTGACTCAATGGAACTATTGAAATTTCATTTCAAGGTCTCCTCGACCCGGAACACGCTAAAACTCATCAAAACTAGTTAAAAACTCAAATACCCAATATAACCTCAAAAATTCTAAAAATTATAACAAGACCATTTCTAACATTACTTTCACCATCCGGAACCACTAGAACTTTCAAAATTTCGATTAGAGCTGCCGAACTCCGAATGGTGACTAAAGTCAAACTATGATCTGAATTTAAATGAAAATACAACTTTGGATCCAAAATCTTCATTCTAACTCCAAATTCAGTTCCATTAGTTATGCTGGAATCCATAGAATGGCATTCTAACAATCGAAACTCAAGATGACCTCAAAACTCAAAATTTCACACTTTAAGCTTTTAAAAACTCTTTTTGTAGTAAATTTCGATTTTTCACAAGGTTTTCAAAATCCAACTTTTTAACTTATCCAAAAATGACTCAAAGCAACTTTCAAAAAGGATAAAATGATAATTTAACTAAAAATACCAAAAATGACCTTCAGGCTCATTACATCATCTACTACTAAAAATAATGTTTGTCATCGAACATAAGGTAAGGGAACACATCTAAATCTCAAAGAGGTGAGGATATCGAGCCCGCATATCAGACTCTATCTCCTAAGTAACCGCACTAACAGGCCAATGACACCGCTGAATTAATCTCCTTTGTTCTCAACTTCCTAACTTGTTTGTTTAAAATAGCCACAGGCTCCTCCTCAAAGGCAAATCTGGACTAACTACTCCAAATCAAGGGATAACACATGAGAATCATCAGAAACGTAGTGGCAACATAGACACATGATACACGGGATGAACTGAGGACAAATTGGTGGTATGGAAAGTCTATAAGCCACCTCTTCCACTCTCTCAAGGATCTCAAAAGGGCCAATATACCTAGGTCGAGCTTTCCCTTCTTCCCAAACTGCATAACACCCTTACTGGGTGAAATCCTCAACCAAATCCGGTCACCCTCCATAAATTCCAAGGGTCCAAACTTGCCTATCTGCATAACTTTTTTGACAACTCTGGACTGTGAACAACCTAATCTGAATCAAACGCACCTGCTCCATGGCATCTCTAAGTAAATTATTATCAAGGCTATATACCACAACAAGATCAAACCAGCATATGGGTGACCTACACCTCCGCCCGTATAATGCCTCAAAAGGAGCCATTTGAATGCTGGAATGATAACTATTGTTATACGCAAACTCCTGCCAAGGGCAAATGCTGATACCACATAGAACCAAAATCAACAACACAAGCTCAAAGCATATCCTCAAGTACCTAAATGGTCCTCTCAGATTTACCATCTGTCTGGGGGTGAAAGCCTATACTAAAATCTAGTCTTTTACCCATACCTTGCTGCAAGGCGTTCCAAAAGTAGGATGTAACCAATAAGACACAGTCTGACACAATGGAAATCGGAACCCTATGATGCCTCATAATTTGATTAATGTAGAGTTGAGCCAATTTTTTAATTGTAGACTTCTCCCTTGACTCAGTTCAAATAGGTGGACTTGGTCAATAGGTCCACCATCACCTATAAGGAATCAAAGCCACTAACATTTGGAGGTAAACCAACCACATTAGCTAGTCTCTAAACATCCCTAGCCAAAGGTTGCTCCTCAATCTGAATAGTTGTAAAACTCCCCATGCTAGAAGCCTTCCTACTCAATGCATGAGCCATCATATTGGCTTTACTCGGGTGATACAAAATGGTCAAATCATAGTCCTTCAGGAACTCAATTCACCTCCTTTGTCCAAATTTCAAGTCTTTTTGGCTAAAAATATACTATAAGTTGTGATAGTTGATGAGATATCAGAATGAACATCATATAGATAATGCTATCACAGATTTAACACAAATACAATATCAACCAACTCCCAAGTTATGGTGAGGATAGTTCTTCTCATAAGTCTTCAACTTTCAAGAGGCATGGGCAATCACCTTCCCCTTTTAAATCAGGACTCAACCCAAGCGAACCTTCGACGTATCATAATATACCATAAAGCTAACAACATCCTCTGACAAGGTCAGAACATGAACTGTGGACAATAATACCTTGTGTTTTTGGAAGCTCTTTTCACATTCCTCCAACTAATGGAATGTAAAATTCTTCTAAGTGAGCCTAGCCAATACAATTGCTATTGAAGAAAAACCCTGAACAAACCAACTGTAATAACCAGCTAAGCCGATAAAACTACGAATCTCGATAGCCAAAGTAGGTTTTCTCCAATCCTAAACCACCTCAATATTCATTGGATTAACATAAATGCCCTATCAGACACAATATGATTAAAAAATGCCATCGAACATAGCCAGAACTCACACTTGGAGAACTTAGCATACAATGTCTCTTCTCTAAGCTGCTGAAGCACAATCCTCAAGTGTTGCTCATGGTCCACCTTGGTCTTAGAATAGACTTATATATCATCAAAGAAGACAATACCAAAAGAATCCAAATATCATCAGAATACACCATTTATCAACTCCGTAAATATTGTTGGGGCTTCAGACAGCCCAAATGACATAACAATGAACTCATAGTGCCCATATATCATCTAAAAAGATACCGTAGGAATGTCATAAGCGCTAATCCTTAAATGATGATATCTATACCTCAAATCAATATTAGAAAAAAAGGTTGTACCCTAAAGCTGTTCAAATAGAACATCGATCCTAAAAGGTGGATACTTGTTCGTAATAGTTTCTTTGTTCAGTTGTTGATAATAATACACATTCTCATAGAACTACCCTTCTTCTTTACAAATAAGATAGGGACACCCCATATGATACACTAGGGCGTATGAACCCTTTACTCAACAAATCTTGGAGCTACTATTTTAGCTACTTCAGCTCAGCTGGAGCCAGACGATATGGAAGAATAGAAATGGGCTTAGTGCTTATCTCAGGATCAATGGCAAAGTCAATATCCCTGTTAGGAGGAACTATAGAAAGGTCTGTAGGAATCATATCAACAAACTCCTGAACAATAGGAGTAGACTAAATCGGTGGTGGCTCAACACCGATATCACGAAGGAATACCAAATGAGTAAGACAACCCCGATCCACTAGTTTTAATTCCCAAATATAAGAAATGACTTTGTTGGGATAGGAACTACTCAAACCTCGCCATAAAATACTCGATCTACTAGGAATGGCCAATGCCATAGTCTTAGCATAACATTTAAGAGTGGCTTATTGAGAGGAAAGAAAATCGATCCCAATATAACATCAAATCAACCATAACAAGAATAATCATACCAACCCAAGTGTCATTACCATCCAAAGAGACAAGACAGTATTAGTAAATCCGATCCACCCTAAAGGATCACATATTGGGGTAGACACATGCACAGACATAAGAATACGCTCAGATAATAAATCAAATTCAATAGAGAAATATGAAACTATATAAGAATATTTGAATTTGGGATGAAATAATATCGGTGCAAGATTTTGATAGGTTGGTACAATACTTGTAATAACAACATCTGATGCCTCAGCCTTGGGCCTCCAAGGAAAAGCATAGAAATAACCACCTCTACCACTAGTTGCCCGAGTAGGACCTCTACCACCTTGTTGTCTCTCTACATCACTTGTACCCTTACCCGGAGTACACCCACCATTACCTAGCTACCCTCTACCAAGACCCCTAATCTGAGGGGTTGCATTTGTATTTGGAGGAGCCTGATACCTGGCTGGTTCTGCTAAATAAGAGCAGTGTGGCCCCATATGAGTCTGATGAGGGAAATATCTAAGCATATGTCTAGAAAGACGCACCCATAACATGACATCAGGTAAGAAGAGTACTTAGAAGATGAAGCTGTAATAATGTAACCACATTGGCCCGCATGCCCTATGCTGAGAGCTGGGTGGTCCTTGGCCATAACTATGAGAACTACAATGGACTTGACCACTCTTAAATGCTAGAAATGAAGCATTAACTGCACATCAGTGGTAAGAAGTATCACCCTCTTTGTGGAAACCTCTACCCCCTGATGTGGTACCTGTGAATTAATTCAATGCTTGGACCCTCTTGAGGTCTCCAAGCCCCTTTCTTACTAACAACTCTGCCTCCATGGCGATACCCACTATATTTTGAAAATATGCACTCTTACATGAAGACCTAAACATATAGGAGTGAATAGAGAAGGCAAGTCCCTTCACAAATCAATGGACCATCTCTACCTCTGTAGGTATCAACGATAAGGCATGACGATACAACTCATAGAATCTATCCTCACACTCTGCCACTATTATAACTCCATGAGTCAAAGTCTCAAATCTAGATCTACTCTCTCTCGAACACTCTAAGGGATTCTCCTAAAAAGCCTCTAAAAATACCTCCCACTCTACTGGTGGAGGCCCTATTGATCTGGAGCACATATAAGACCATCACCACTTCCGTGCTACTCCTCCTAACTATAAAGAGACAAATTTAACTCCCTATTAATCCACTAGGCCCACAGCCTCAACATGTCATAATTCAAGGTAAGATACCCTTAAACTAGGGTGGTTTCATCTTTTGAAATAGCTTATATGTAATGACCCCCCACTTGTGGGATTATACTGGGTATGTTGTTGTTGTTGTTGTTGTAATGACCTAACTTGGGGGCCTAGTTGTCACATGGCGAATGAGATATCTGAAGGTACCTCACATAAGCCATCTCAAGCATCTTAAGCACTCATAGGTACTTAATGAAAATAAATTATGAAAAAGCTTAGGGAAAAAGGACTACGGGCCAATTTGACAATGAAATAACATTAGAAAGTAGTGGAAATACTACAATCAACTTATTTGTCTATATGCATACCAATTACAATATAAACAGATGGTACCAGTATCAGTCGATCTCCATCAACAGAAAGAAGTATAAAACAAGGCAACATAGAACATAAATGCCTCAGAAAAGATATAAATACATTATCTTAAATAAAACAAAAATGCAAGATAGATGAAAAAGTGGACGAGTCTCGATCTAAGGGCTCACCATGAACAATAAAGCTAGTCTTGAATGTTAAGTATTGGGCACGAGCTGGTGGAGGCATTCCTGTCCCTGTATGGTTAAATCATGCAACAAAAATATGTGTTAGTACATTTGACTGTACTAAATTTGTGAGATTTCATGCATAGATGAAATTATAATGCCATCATTGCTAAACATAACATATAAGCATACATATGATGAAAGATACATAAAGTGTGCTTAAATATGCACAAGGAATATGGTTCAAGATCAAAATGAGATAATGAATAAAGAACACATAAAATAAAAATATAGCATAAGATCATAAGCTTGTGGGAATGAACCATGACTGACAGTAAGATCAAGTGAGCTATTATGTGGAATCCAATGAACTCCTTCCATTGGAAAAAGGCCAATGTACTCCTTTCATTGAAAAAAAGTAAATCTACTTGCCAAGGTAGATATCCAAACATAGTAACTTTGCAATAGCATCTTTCATAACATTTGGGCCTACGTGGATCCACTAGCCTAACCTATAATGACTCCTATAATAGTACGTAGTTAGAGATATTGAGATTTACCTTTAAGGGGCCATGTCTCAACTAAAAGAATGATCCCCAATCTCTAGTCCTCTCAATACTAAGTCATCCCACAAAATCTTTAAAACATATTCTTAAAATGATAATTAGCAATCAATAAGAGTATCTCGAAACTTTAGAATCTTTCTTAAGCATCTTTTAAAGCAATTAACATCATGCTTTTATCTTTAATAAATGTAACTTTGAAGATTTTCATTGATGCCCTAATCATTATCATAAATTATAGAAAACTTTACTTGAATCTAATGATCTGGTTGGTCATTTTTGGCCTTATTTGTAAAAATTATTATTTTACCCTTTTGTAAGTTGCTTTGGGCCTAATTCAAACTATTTGAGTATGGTTAGAAATGAAATCCTAAATTTTAAAAGTTAAAATATATGAGTTTTGACATTTTTGAAAAACTTAAGTCGTTGAAAAAGTGAGTTTCTATACTACTCTAAGTTTTGAGTGTCAGATCAGAGATCCGTCAATTTCATTAGCTCTAGAATATCAAAACTAAAATATAAAAAGTTACAGAACTGGATTTGGAGTTAAAGTGAGTTTTTAAGCCCAAAGTTGTGATTCTAGTCTTTTTCAGAACCAAAGTTTGACTTTGTTCAATATTTGGGTTCAGAATCTCGGATAAGAATTTTGACAGTTCCTTTCCTTATGGATGATGAACCTAATGCTAGAAATAGTCTTGTAATAATTTTTGAAATTATCAAGGACAGTTTTGGTATTCGAATTTTAAACTAGTTTTATCATTTGCGTTGGTAAATGTGGCGAGAAGGCCTTGAAACTAATTTCTTATGGCACCGTTTAGTCTAGATCACTGTTTCTGGTAAGGACATATATTTTATTTGTGAAATTTTGAGTTTGGATGAGTTTCAGGGGTCCATTCCAATTAGGAAATTGGACTTGTGTTGTTATTTTTTGTTGATATCTGGTGTAGGTGAGTTGCTTCTCTGCGAGTTTCATCTCTGCCTTCGTGGAAGATTTGGGTCTACTATGCTCTACATTTGTAGACTGTGTCCTACACTCATGGATTTGTGACTTGTTAGGTCTTAGCCTTCGTGGGATAGGTTGCGCGATCGCGGAATAGTTCACACCTGGACAAATTAGAAATCAAGAAGTCCATTTTAATTCATTTTTGAAATTCCATGCTCTTTGAGGAAATTTTCAAGAAAGACTTTTGATGATTTTGTTTTTTGGGTAAGCGTTTCTAACACTAAACTAATCATATTCCAAGAGTTTTATCTTGATTTTTCTCTTTAAATTCATTAAATTGAACACCAAAAATTGGAGTTTTTTAGACTATGATTCTCAAACTTTAAAGGTTGATTTCTCATTCAATTGAAGCTTGAGTTAGTGATATTTCCGCCCATGAACTCCATTTTATGCGTAGAACTTGATTTTAAAGTTATTATTCAAATTCAAAAATTTTGAATTTTAGCCCTAAGTTTGACCATTTTTTCCACTAAGCCTAATTTTCCAATATGGGTATTGAACTTGATCTCTTGATGCATAGTGTCTATTGTTGATAGTAATTGATTTATCCGGGGATCATTTGGAGACTCGAGTTAATTGAAAGCTTGTTCGTGTGCGGTTTCGGAATTGAGGTAGGTTCGACTAAACTTTTGAGATTGGATTTGAGTTATTGACCGTGTTTATGTGATAGTTTGAGATATAAACTTATTCATGAGTAAACATGTTGATATCATGGGATATTGATGCTATTTTGATTTCAGTTAATCAAAATTATGAAGTAAATTTCGATTCCATTGATGAACTGAGATGAAATCTTGTGGATTACAATAATTTTGGATGAGTAAGGTTCGATATGATTGATATTCCTGAATATTTTGGACGAGTAAGATATGGTATAAATGATATTCTAGTATAATTAGGACGATTAAGGTTCAATATTGTAACACCCCACATCTTACCATACTAATACTATACAAATGAAATATGACATGATTTGGTTAAACTAGCGTTAATTTTTAAAAGTGTTTGAATCTCGTGTTAATGGGATATATGTGCGTCTAACGCTTAAGAGGG
Organism: Solanum clarkiae; assembly: GCA_011800125.2. Lineage (NCBI taxonomy): Eukaryota > Viridiplantae > Streptophyta > Magnoliopsida > Solanales > Solanaceae > Solanum > Solanum clarkiae. The sequence continues at coordinate 15,692 of JAABOM020027327.1, forward strand.
TTGTGTGTATACATATTTTGTGTCGAAGTGAGGAGATTACGTCCTTAAAATGAAGTGAGAGAATTGAGGTGCTTGTAGGACTTTGGAAGCAAGTAGGTGAGTCAGCTACTTCCTTAGCTTAAATAGCTAACTAAACGGAGACGAGACCCGGCGTCGAAATTGTCCAAGTCCGAGTATGAATAAAATTTGTGTTAAGGGCGTAACTTTGGGCCATGATTTAACATCACATGTGGACTATATTTACAGACCAAGTATGATAGTAAGAAAGGCCCAAAGACATCATAAACTCTTGGATACTTTAGGCCCAAAACCAAGTAAGAAATGTTGGCAAAATAGGGAGCCAAGTCCATCAACTTGGAGACCCATTTTGGCCAAAGTTTAATGGACACGCTGCTGGATAAGCAGCTTATTAATGTATAGTCTAAGATGGTCAAAAGACCAAGAGAATTTCGGCCAAAGTAGTAGCATAAAGAGGGGTCATAAGCAGTAAATATCCATTCACTTTTAACTTGGAAAATTTCTGCTTTCTCTCAACTTTATTGTTCTTCTTTCTTCACCTTGCAAAGAAGCTAAATAACTCTCCTAGGGTTCTTGGAGAAGCCTTACACCTTGAATTAAGTGGTAAGTAAGTTTACACATGTATTTAGTATAGTTTTCTTATGGAAAACAAGAAGTATATGTTAGTATGTTGGTGCTGGAATTTCTAGACAGATTATATACTAAGGGTTCTTGTGTACTTTTCTTGTTAATTAAGAGGTTTTTCTCTTATTGGATGGCTTTATTATGTATTAGTACTTAATTACACAACAAATATTGGTTTTACAGTAGTGTAAAAAGGCTGATTAACTACTTTTACAGTCCACAAAAGCGAGTCGTTATACGATATCGCAATTATGTGCTTTGTATGAACTTATGGATTGTTGGAGAGTAAGCTGTTGCTTCATGTCCTTAATAACTGATTTGTGGCTGTCCTGCAGCTGGTTCATAGCTAGTTGTATGTATAAATTTTGATGGAACAATTAGGTTAAGGTTGGAACCGATTTAGAATTGTTAAGGTCGAAAGGTAGCGAGGAAAGGTAACGTTGTGCTGTCCGTTTTTAGATTGCGTGGAATTGTGATGTGTTGTGCTTTGTGGGTGGTTGTAAGGCTGTTATGGACTTAAAATAGGATGTACATAATGTGTACATGCTAATTTTTATTAGCAAATATGATTAGGGGCGGAAAGGTTAAAGGAATGCGCCTGGGTTTATAAACACCCGCTTGCTGCCCATGTATTATTTTCTTATGTGATTGAGACATCAAGGTGTATCTATTATATATTAATGCTAGCTTTATCACCTACTATGTTGTAGATAACTGTTTGAAGGAAGGGAAGGTTGTTTTGAGATAATAAAGAGGTCCGACGACGAGGTATGTAAGGTTACTTTGATTTCGTATCACTTGGCGTGAAAAATAGATCTCTCCTTGGTACATAAAGGCATTCACCAACTCCGACATAACTATTAACCAAGTCTCCACTCTTGTATATGCTCATATGATTCCATATATAGTCACCTTTAAAACTGCATACATGCTTGAATACCAAGTTACCTGAGTTCTTGTTATGAAATAAAGTTCACAAGTTGTTCCATTTCATATGCATTTCACTGTTTATCCAACGTACTCTTTTATTTGTCGTATTGTCTTATATGATTATCTACATATCACATGATGCATATATAGTCTTACGGCTCCAATATTATGTCCACCAAAAGAATCATCTCAAAGGTTATTGAAAGATAAAGTACATAGTTTTCGGTAGGTGGTAGCCCCGAGGGGTTGAGTATAACCTAGCCAGGGGACAATCCTATCAAGGGGGATAGCCCGAGTGGTTGAGTATAACCTATCCAGGAACGAACCCAATACAGTGTCACCACTGATAAGTTGGTTATTTGTTTACAGCTGTGCACAGATTTTAAAGTACAGATCTTACAATAAAGGTAAAGTGATATAAAAAACATAAAGTACATGATTCCACAGTATAACTAAGGGTGGTCCCTGATCTTCTACAG
>JAABOM020027368.1:0-17741 GCA_011800125.2 Solanum clarkiae
ATCATATCATATCATATCATATCATATCATATCATATCATATCATACTAAGGTGTAACTATTCCTTATGATCCAGTCTTTTAGGTAATGGCTACCATATACTTGTGCTGGCATATAGTTCAAGGAAAGGGAGAGAACCCTTGGGGATAGCCCTGACGCCCCCAATCCATCGGTGCTAATTCAAACATCCCATGAGAATGCTTATATATACACATTCTTTCAAAAGAGGCATTACTTATTTCAAATCATTTCAATGCATACTTGGGCTCAAAAGCCAACACATTTCACAATCATTCATACTTGAGTTCAAAAGCCAAATCATAATCATAATCATGCTTCTCATGCATAAGATTAGCTCATGCACATACATGAAATGGTGCAAGCACTCCAAACGCTCAAAATCATATTATATACATATATATATATATATATATATATATATATATAAACATAATTGGGTTTAATCCACTTCATAATCTTCGTAAAATCCAATGCTCATGAATGTATATGCTATGAATGATATGTCAATAACAATAAGTAATATAAATTCAATCTAAAATCAATAATATAATATAAAATTCAAGTAAATCCATAAGTAAAATCCACATTCAAATCATAATATTGATTATTCATGCTTAGATCAAACTAAAAGGGACAATACATATTCAAATTTCATAATAATAATGCAATTTAACATATTAGGCCTTAAAATCAATTTAAAATCCACGATAAAGCATATCCATGCTTCAATTGAATTTAATAAACCATAACATTCAAAACCCATAATTAAAGTAAAACGCCCCAAAAATGCCCAAAAATGTTCCTCGAAAATGCCCATAATCGTAATTTTTATATATCTCAAAATTCGTACGTGATATCAAATCTAACTTTATATTCATGATCAAGGAAAAAATTGAGTAGAAATGGATATAACCCCGATTTTAGAGCAACTATAGCAAAAAATAATTTTTCAGAAATTTGCTTATACAGTGTTGATCCGCGCCCTGGCCACGACGCACCATGGGCACAGATCAATGCTATTTTGGTCCCTAGTTTTTTGTTTCGGCCTAAGGCTTTAGGGTCTTGGGCCTATGCCCTCCTATGCATAAAAATACTTATACTTAGTCATTTTTCAACTATATATCACTCAAGACACTCCCAAAAACCCTCTCTAACACTTAGCCAAATATTTCATCCAAATTCAAGTGTCCCAAACTCATTTTCGGATATCAAAAATTTCATTCAAGCTTCAATTCCTCATTTAAATCTTCATCAATGGAATCCCCAAATTTAAGGTATGTGGGTTTTAACTATTGGTTTTTTCCACCCATGGTGCCCAATCTTTCTTTTTATGTAAATTGTATGTTTCCAAGTTGGATTAACTATAGGTATCTCTTATTATGAAATTTGATTATAAACTATGTTAGAGTTTCATAAAATGTTGAGTGTTTAAGCATGTTTTAAGCTATGACTCTGCTATGATCTATTATGATATTTGATGTGGGATTTCAATATATCTTGCATAAGGGTGTTACCAAGTATTGGTGGGTTGATTTACATTGAGTTTTCTCACATGATTTCACTCTTGAATTGCATGATTTTGAACTAGCATTATATACCCGTCAAGTATTTGATAAAATGTCTTATTAAGAATTCTTGGGTTATTGATGGTCTATAATATGGTTTACAAGATAAGTGATTCTATGATGGTGAAGGGATTGTATGTATATATTGAATTCATGAAAAGTATGTATAGTGTTGCAAGTTGACCACACCTTGTTGAGGGGGTGATATGCCTCAATAACTTTGATGGGGGATGCTATGCCCATCTACTATGTTGAGGGGTATATACCTTGATCACTTTGATAGGGGTTTCACGACCCAAGCCTAGTGCCTAGACGTGACACGGTGCATGGGGCATCCGAAGGCACCCCAAGCAAGCCTCGTAACATATCATTACACATCCTTGGTCGCGGAAGCAATAAAAAGTAACAACAATAGAGTAAAACAGGGACAACGGGGCTAACGAACAACTTCAATATCATAAAAATCAAGAGTCAAGAGAGAGTCAAAGCTCATAACATTACACATGAGATGTCCAACAACACCTCTATTACGTAGCTAAGAGCAGGGGTAAGACAAGCTACCGGGCTCACCCTCATACTCAACATATACATAAAAGAAAATATCCTTGAAACAAAGTATAAGGTCATAAACATCGTCCCCCAAATGGAGGACTCGCCAAAGATCTTAAGAGAGATCGTACTAGCCAGCGGAGAAGGATGATCAAGTGCCTCTTTGATTCCTATATGGTAACATCATGTAGACATAGAGTATGCATTAGTATATTTGAATATACTAAACATATAGGATGCAATGCTAACAAGAGACAGGCAACATAATCGAAATGCATAATTATAAGCAAGGATAGTTATAACATCAATATGATATGCATGATCAATGCTTAAGGTATAATATGCTTGTAAATCATGATCAAGGAATGTAAACTCAACATGGAATACATACGCAACCCCTTTTGACGAACTTTCATGAAATGGGCTAAATGGCCCCCACTTGCCTTATGGTATAACCTTTTTGGAGAGTGTTACCAATACTCGACTGTACGACATAATCTTTTTGATAGGTAGTACAAGATATCTTCTACTTTATGATATAATCTTTTGGGTAAGAGCCCTGATTCATTCTACCTTACAGCATGACTTTTTCGATAGAATGTCCACATCTTACGAAATAATCTTTTTGGTGGAAACCATTAGTTTTCCTACCTTACGGCATGGCCTTTTCAGTAGGGTATATCCAACCTTATGATATGATCTTTTCGATAGGAACCATTAATTATTATTTCTTACGGCATGACCTTTTTAGTGGGATGTTCATATCTTACGATATAATCTTTTCGGTAGAAATCATTAGTCATTCTACCTTATGGCATGACTTTTTTGGTAGGAATCATAGAACTAGCTCATCAAACCATTATATTTCAAGCAAAAAGGGGAGACCTTCTCCATTTTCTCAAGAGAACGACAAATATGGGAACCCAAGAATCTACTTGCAACACCATAAGTACTTCTTCATGAAAATAACTCATATAAACATTCCTATCATCATCATAAAGTCATTCAACTCATATGTCATGCTTTAGACCTTAAACAACTCAAGAATCCATAACTGGACATTTTATCAAACACTTGGTGGGTGTGTAGTGCCAGTATAAAACCTGCAATTTTGGGATAAATCATGCAAAGAAATTCAATGTAAAATCATCAATAGATACTTGGTAACACCCTCAAGCAATATATACCAACACCCTTCATAAAATCTCACAATAGATCTTAGATTTATAGCTCGAAACATGTTAAAACAATCATAATTTCATAAAACCCCAATGTAGAGTGCAGTGAAATTCATAATAGATAAGACCCATGAACAATTCAGCTTTAAATCATGTAATTTTGAGTAAAAGAGAGCTTGAATATTATGGGTGAAAGGAATCCATGAAAGAAACCTACATACCTTGATTTCGGGAAAATCTTTGAAGAAGATTGGAGATGGAGACTTGAAGCTTGATTGAGAATCTTAAGATCCGGATGAGCTTTTCTGAGACTTGAAATTGGAGATAAAATATTGGCTAAGTGTTTTAGTGAGTATTTGAAAATGTTTTGGATGATATGAGGGTGAAATAAGACTAATTATAGGCATTTTCACTCATGGGAATACTTAGGCCCAAGACTCAAAAGCCTTATACCGGACAAAAATCTAGGCAGCAAAATACACTCAGGCGTGTGTCGCCACTGACGGACCTGGACACTATTTTTTTTATCAAACTTGGAAAATCAAAATTGTGAATCATTCGCTCTAAAATCAGAGTTAGACCCTTTTTCCACTCAATTTGACCCTCTAAATAGGAATATGAAGTCAGATTTTTGAAATCATGCATGAATTTTGAGATATATAGAAATTACTATTTTGAGCATTTTCGAGGCATATTTTCGGGCACTTGTCTGGGATTGTTTTAGGGGGTGCTATGCCCATCTACCATGTTGAAGGATATATACCTTGACCACTTTGATGAGGGGTGTTATGCCCATCTACCATGTTAAGGAGTATATATCTTGGCCACTTTGATGGGGGGTTCTTATGCCCATCTACCATTTTGAGGGGTATATACCTTGACCACTTTGATGGGGGGAAGGGGTTATATGTCCATCTACCAATTGAGGGATAGATACCTCAATCACCTTCCAAGAGGAAGATATGCCTTGGATTCCAAGTAATAATTTGCTTGGTCCATGATGATGGTCTCTTCCTATATATGTAATGTATTCTATACAAGCATCTTTTACTTCAATCATTGATCATGCACGCCGTATTGTTATTATACTTATCCCTTGCTTATAATTATGCATTTTGACTATGTTGCCTATCTCTTATTGCATTACATCCTATATACTTAGTACATTCAAACGTACTAACACATACTCTATACCTACATGATATTACCATGTAGGAATCGGAGCACCTCTTGATCATCCTCTACGTGGCTAGCCTTGGCATTTGAAAGAAGATTTTTGGTAGTCCTGAAGTTTAGGGACATTGGCTACCTTACTCTTGTCACTTGTTTTCTCTTTATGTTGAACTCTTTATACTATGAGGGTGAGCCCGGAAAGTGTCATTACCCCTGCTCAAATCCATTTTAGAGGTGTTGTTGGAACAAATGATGTAATTATGTTTTGAACTTTAACTCTTCTATGTTACAAATGATGTAACTATGTTTTGAACTTTAACTCTTCTATGTTTTACGCTATTAAAGACTTCCTTTACTCCTTTTTTACCGTGTTTATATTCTTGTTATTGTTTACTTTGCTTCTACAACCAAGGATGTGAAACTGATATGCTAAGAGGCTTGTTTGGGTCCCTTCGGTTCCCATTCACCATGTCACGTCTAGGACCTAGGCTTGAGTCATGACAAATTTGGTGTTAGAAACTAGGTTGTTAATGGTACTTGGAATCCAACACACCGCATTGATTAGAGTCTTATTCATGGTTGTGAAGTGCACCACAACTATGAGTAAGAGGTTATGAGGCGTTTTAGGAAATGTTTCCCTTCTTCATGCTCTATGTCTTGCTAAAAAGGTTAAAGTAAGGTGTTGCCCTAACAAATGTCCTTTGCTATTATAGATTATGCCAATCCCAAGAGATAGAAGAGCTCGTACACCCGACGAACAACTGGCTCCTCCCGCTCCTCAAGCTCCCCAAGATGGGGATGCTATTACCATGTTGGATCATTCTATGGCCAACCAAATCAACCAAGGGGTCCAAGATACTCATGCTCCTACTCTGGCCTCAAGGATGAGAAACTTTACTAGAATAAACCCATTGGAGTTCCATGGGTCTAAAGTGGATGAGGATCCTCAAGAATTTATTGATGAAGTGCATAAAGTGTTTTCGATTATGGGGGATAGATCGGAGGAGAAAGCGGAGTTGGCGGCCTGCCAACTCAAGGGGGTGGCTCAAATTTGGTTCATCCAATGGAAAATCGAGAAGGGGAACAATAATTTCATCCTTTGGGAAGAGTTCAAGGTGGCATTTCTCAATAGGTTCTTTCCGTAGAGCTAAGGGAGGCCAAGATGATGGAATTTATGAACATCAAGTAAGGGTCCCTAAGTGTTAGGGAGTATGCCCTCAAGTTCAACTAATTCTCCAAGTATGCTCCACAATTTGTGGTCGAGCCAAGGTCTAGGATGAACAAGTTTGTCTCGGGTGCGTCCGACTTGGTCAATGAGGAATTTCCAACACCATGTTAATAAGTAATATAGATTTGTCCCACCTCATGACATATGCTAAACAATGGAGGGGGAAAAGCTTAGAAAAAGAAGGAGTGGTGAGGCCAAGAGGGCCTATTTTGAAGGTAGGTTCCAATGTCCCAAGGGTGGCCAGTTTCATCAAGGCCAAGGGTCTTCTAATGCTCCTAATAGAAGGTTTGCTAATGACAGCCCAAGGATCCAAGGTGGTGGTAGTGTGGTGCCTAATACTATGTGCCCAAGATGTGGTAGAGGCCATAATAGCCCATGTTTGAAGGACACTAATGCTCGATATGGTTGTGGTGAAGTGGGTCATAAGGTGGTGGATTTTCCTTGTAATTGCAACAAGGGTAACGATGGTCGTCCATAAGGCCAAGCTGCAAATGTGGGTCCTGAGGGGAGAGGAGGCCAACAAGGAGGTGCCCCAAGGCAAAACCAATTTTATGCTCTTCAAGGGAGACAAAGGGTGGATGAGGTGCCTGATATCGTCACCGCTATGTTAAAGGTTTTTGATTTTGATGTGCATACTTTGATAGACGCGAGTGCCACTCTTTCTTTATTTACTCTATTTGTTGCCAAAAAGCTCCATGTTAAACCCGAATTGTTGTGTGAGCCTTATGAAGTGTCTACTCCCATTGGTGCATCCATTGTTGCTAGAATGGTCTATAGAAGTTGTCCCATTTTTATTTTGCATAAAATCTTGCCTTGTGATTTTGTTGAATTAGATATGGTGGATTTTGATGTCATTCTTGGGATGGATTGATTGCATGCATATTATGCTTCTATTGATTGTAGAACCCGTAGGGTCAAATCCTGATTCCCTAATGAACCCATCTTTGAGTGGGAGAGTCATGATGTGGCAGTCAAGGGTAGATCCATTTCTTGCATTAAAGCCCAAAAGTTGATTTCTAAGGGGTATCTCTATCATATTGTGAGGGTTAGGGATGCTGAGTCCAAAGTCCTTTCCATAGAGTCAGTTTCGATGGTCAATGAATTCCTTGATGTCTTTCCCAATGATTTTCGGTGTTCCTCTCGAAAGGGAAATATATTTTGGCATAGACCTCCTTCTCGATACTCAACCCATTTTTATTCTCCCTTACCTATGTCCCCAGCAGAGTTGAAAGAAAAATTCAGAGAATTGTTGGAGAAGGGTTTTACAAGGCCTAGTTAATCACCTTGGGGTACATCAGTATTGTTTGTGAAGAAGAAGAATGGTATTCTTAGAATGTGCATTGATTACCGACAACTTAATAGGGTCACCATAAGGAATAAGTTCCCTCTACCAAGGATTGATAATCTTTTTGACCAACTTCAAGGGGCTAGTTACTTCTCTAAGATTGATTTTCGGTCCAAGTATCACCAAGTGAAAGTGAGGGAGTGTGATATTCCCAAGATAGCCTTCCAGACTAGGTATGGGCACTTTAAGTTTATGGTTATGTTTCTTGGGTTGACTAATATACCGGCTATCTTCATGGATCTTATGAATAGGGCCTTTAAATCCTACCTTGATTTATCTGTGGTGGTTTTTATTGATGATATCTTGATCTATTCCCATAGTGAGGAGGAGCATATGGACCACTTGAGAGTGGTATTGCAAATCTTGAGGGAGGAGAAGTAGTATGCTAAATATGAAAAATGTGAGTTTTGGTTGAATGAGGTTGCTTTTCCAGGTCATATGGTGTTGGGTGACGTCATTAAGGTGGATCATAAGAAGACAAAGGTGATAAAAAATTGGATTGGACCTTTCACTCCATCAGACTTTAGAAGTTTCTTCGGTTTAGTGGGTTATTATCAGAGGTTTGTGAATGGATTCCTTTCTATTGCTTCTCCAATGACAACTTGACCCAAAAGTAGGCAAAATTTGTATGGACTAATGAATGTGAGAAGATCTTCCAAACTTTGAAAGATAAGCTTGTCTCCGCTCCTATCTTATCCTATCGGAAGGGTTTAGAGTGTTTGTTGTGCATTGTGATGCCTCAAGAATTGGTTTGGGTTGTGTTTTGATGCAAAATAGTAAGGTGATAGCTTATGCCTCTAGACAACTTAAGGTGCATGAAAAGAATCATCCTACCCATGATCTTGAATTGGCCACTGTGGTATTTGCTTTAAAAATTTGGTGTCATTATTTGTATGGAGTTCATGTTGATGTGTTTACTGATCATAAAAGTCTTCAATATGTGTTCACTCAAAAAGATCTTGAGACAAAGAAGGTGGTTGGAGATCCTTAAAGATTATGATATGAGTGTGAATTACCACCCCGGCAAAGCTAATGTTGTGGATGATGCTCTAAGTAGGGTGTCTAAGGATAGCCTAGCACATATTAATGATGGTGGCAAAGAGGTGGCTAGAGAGGTTCATCGGTTGGATAGATTGGGAGTTAGGTTGGAGGAGGTTGACAATGGTGGTGTAGTGGTTGTTGATGGTTCTAAGTCTTCATTGACTGAGGAGGTAAAGGCAAAACAAGATCTTGACCTCGCCTTGCTAGAGTTGAAGGCCTTGGTGAGAGATGGTAAGGTGGAGCTTTTCTCCCGAGGGGAGATAGCACCCTTAGGTATCAAGGCAGATTTTGTGTGCCTAATGTTGATGCCTTGAGAAAGAAGATTTTAGATGAGGCTCATAATTCTTCCTATTTATTCACCCGGATTCAACAAAGATATATAGAGATTTGAGAAAAGTGTGTTGGTGGGATGGTATGAAGAGAGACATTGCTTAGTTTGTATCCGGTTATCATAATCTCCAATAAGTAAAAGCCAAACATCAGAGGCCGGGTGGCCTAGCCCAAGATATAGAGATTCCCACTTGGAAGTGGGAGGAAATCAACATGCATTTTATGGTTGGGTTGCCTAAGACTAGAAAGCATTTTGATTTTATTGGGTTATGGTTGATAGAATGACAAAGTCGGCTCATTTCCTACCGGTTAAGGCTACTTATAGTGTTGAAGATTATGCTAAGTTGTACATTTATGAATTGGTTAGATTGCATGGGGTACCTTTGTCTATCATATCAGATCGTGGTGCTCAATTCACTTCTCACTTTTGGAGGTCCTTCCAAAGAGGCCTTGGTACCAAGGTTAAGCTTAGCATGGCCTTTCACCCTCAAACGGATGGCCAAGCCAAAAGAACTATCTAAACTCTTCAGGATATGCTTAGAGCTTGTGTTTTATACTTTAAAGGTAGTTGGGATGAACATCTTCCAATCATTGAGTTTGCTTACATAATTGTTATCATTCAAACATTAGTATGGCCCCTTTTGAAGCTCTCTATGGTAGGCGTTGTAGATCCCCGGCTGGATGGTTTGAGGTGGGGAGATGGCTTTGTTGGGTCCGGACTTAGTCGTGGAAGCCTTCGAGAAGGTGAGGTTGATTAGGGAGAGGTTGAAAATAGTTCAAAGTCAATAAAAGTCCTATTTCGATGTGAGGAGAAGGGATCTTGAATCAAAGTTGGTGATTGGGGGTCTATTTGAATGTCTTACCTATGAAGGGTGTGATCCAGCTTGGTAAGAAGGGTAAATTGAGTCCAAGATTTGTGGGTCCTTAGAAAGTGTTGAGAAGGATTGGTAAGGTGGCCTATGAGTTGGAGTTGCCCAATGATATGAGTATGATTCATCCGGTCTTTCATATATGTATGTTGAGGAAGTGTATGGGTGACCCAAGTGCCATTCTACCATTGGATGTTGTGGGTCTAGTGGAAGATAATTTGAATTATGAGGAGGTTTTGGTAGAAATTTTGGATAGACAAGTGATGAGGTTGGGAAATAAGGATGTAGCTTCCGTTAACGTCCTTTGGAGGAACCAACAAGTTGAAAGTGCCACATGGGAAGCCGAGGCAGACATGCAAATGCGATATCCATATCTTTTCCACTATACTCAAGCCTAAGGTACTAATTTAAGTCTCCTACATGATTTCGAGTCTTAAGTCTCAACCCTTATGTCATTTGCATGCATTCATGTTTATGTTGACAAAGTTTATGGTCATTTTGACACTTATGTTGAAATTTTTGAAATGATGTTTAAATGAATTTATTGCATTCATGTGTTGGGATGAAATCATATTGATTACCTCTCTTATGTATATTTCATGGACATTCTGGGATGAATATTTCCAAGGGGTCGATATTGAAACGCCCCAAAATGCCCAAAAATGTGCCTCGAAAATACCAGAATCGTTATCTCCATATATCTCAAAATCCATGTGTGATATCAAAAATTTGACTTCATATTCGTGACCAGGGAAAAAAATTGAGTGGAAAATGGATATAACCCCGATTTTAGAGCAATCATAGTGAAAAATAATTTTTTAAAAATTTGCTTATCCAGTGTTGATCCGAGCCCTGACCGCGACGCGCCACGGGCGCGAATCAGTATTATTTTGGTCCCCAGTTTTTAATTTTAGCCTAAGGCTTTAGGGTCTTGGGACCATACCCTCCTATGCATAGAAACACCTATACTTAGTCATTTTCAACTATATATCACTCAAGACACTCCCAAAAATCCTCTCTAACACTTAGCAAAATACTTCATCCAAATTTAAGTCTCCCAAACTCATTTCCGGATCTCAAGAACTTCATTCAAGCTTCAAGTCCTCATTCAAATCTTCATTAAGGGAATCCCCGAATTTAAGGTATATGGGTTTCAACCATTGGGTTCTTCCACCTATGGTGCCCAATTTTCCTTTTTATGTAAACTACATGTTTCCAAGTTGGATTAACTATAGGATCTCTTACTATGAAATTTGATCATAAACTATGTTGGAGTTTCATAAAATGTTGACTGTCTAAGAATGTTTTAAGCTATGACTCTGCTATGATCTATTATGATATTTGATGAGGGGTTTCAATGCATCTTGCATAAGGGTGTTACCAAGTATTGGTGGGTTGATTTACATTGAGTTTTCTCACATGATTTCACTCTTGAATTGAATGATTTTGAACTAGCATTACATACCCGCCAAGTATTTGACAAAATATCTTGTTAAGGATTCTTGGGTTATTAATGGTCTATGATATGGTTTACAAGATAAGTAATTCTATGATGATGAAGGGATTGTATGTATGTATTGAATTTATGAAAAGTATCTATAGTGTTGCAAGTTTACCACATCTTGTTGAGGGGGTGATATGCCTCAACCACTTTGATGGGGGGTGTTATATCCATGTACCATGTTGAGGGATATATACCTTGACTATTTTAATACGGGGTGCTATTCCCATCTACCATGTTGAGGGGTATATACCTTAACCACTTTGATGTGTGTGTGGGGGGTGCTATGCCCATCTACCATGTTGAGGTGTATACACCTTGACCACTTTGATGGGGGGTTCTATTCCCATCAACCAATTAAGGGGTAGATACCTCAGTCACCTTCCAAGGGGGTGTTATGCCTTGGATTCCAAGTAATAGTTTGCTTGGTCTATGATGATGGTCTCTTCCTACACTTATAATATGTTCTATACATGCATATTTTACTTCAGTCGTTGATCATTCATGCCATGTTGTTATTATACTTATCCCTAACTTATAATTATGCATTTTGACTTTGTTTCCTATCTCTTGTTGCATTGCATCATACATAATTAGCACATTAAAATATACTAACGCATACTCTATGCCTACCTGATGTTACCATGTAGGAACCGGAGCACCTCTTGATCATCCTCCACATGGATAGCATTGGCATTTGAAAGAAGAGCTTTGGTGAGTCCTCAAGTTTGGGGACATTAGCTACCTTACTTTTGTCACTTGTTTTCTCTTTATGTTGAACTCTTTATACTATGAAGGTGAGCCCGAAAAGTGTCTTAGTCCCTGCTCAAATCTATATTTAGAGGTGTTGTTGGGACAAATGATTTAATTATGTTTTGAACTTTGACTCTTCTATGTTTTATGCTATCAAAGACTTGCCTTAGTCCCTTTTTCCCTTGTTTATATTATTGTTGTTGTTTACTTTGCTTCCGCAACTAATGATGTGTAATTAATATGCTAAGAGGCTTGTTTAGGTCCCTTTGGGTTCCTATTTATTGTGTCATATCTAGGCCCTAGGCTTGGGTCATGACATAAAGTAAGCAAAATTTCATGAAATTCAAGTGAAAATAATTTGGGTCTTCTTGGTTGAAAGGGATCAAGAATCAATCCTACATACCTTAGCTAATGAAGAAGATTCAAGAAGAAATTTTATGAAGAAAAGGGTTTTCTCTTGATTCCCAAGATTTGTCTTCACAAGAGCCTTTAAGAGAATTCTTAATGGTGACATGAGAGAATTCTTAGTATAAGAGTGAATTTGAACGAGAGAAATAAACTATAGGTCATTTGAATTTCTTTAGGTAGTATAAGAAGTCACAAAAGACCCTTACAATAAATTGTAATTATGAAAACACCATTAATGAATCGAGTAGAAAAATAAAAGTCACGGTCTCAGGGAGAGGGTAGGGTATGGTCAGTGAGGCACTATATGGACCGTATAATTGCTCATGGGCCAACAATTAGAAAAATTCCACTTGACGAAGGTCCGAAAAGTTAATTTGGTTCTTACAAAAATTCAACATGGGCACTCCCACAAGGAAGGTGGTACGGACCATACCAAGCCATACGGTCCATGTACTCCTCCATACCACTTCACTTAGAAAAAATTTCCATGATGAAGTTCTAAGACGGTGATCCAATACTTAGAAAATTCACTCCGACAATTATACGGAAGGGCCTCACGGACCATGAAACATCGAAAGGTCCATGAGAGGGGCCGTACCACTTTCCTTAGGCTCAAAACTATGGAGTCTCAAGCCCAGGGCTTCCATACGGTCCATCACATGGTCCATATGGCTTCACACAGATCGTGTAGGGTCCAAGTATGGTATGGCTTGGTCCTAAACTCCACATTAAGGCTCTCATACCCTATACAAGGCAAATGTCCACTTCAAGGAGGCTTCCCTATGGTCTGTATAGCACCACACGAACCGTGAAGGTTTCCATGAAGTGTCACCTTAGTCCAAAACTTTCTAGAACCAATTTTCAAGATCCATTGAGGTTGTATCAAGTCTAGGTCCTTACACCATGCTATTCTCTCATCATTCATGGCATATTCATGTATGAACATTTATTTTCATGAAGCTTATGATATGGGATAAGACCCAATTATGATTATGACTATGTTTTCAGGTAAGTACGGATATGACAAGAATGTGATCACATAATGTCTGTGATATGACTCTTTGAGAAATTATGGGTGTTTACACCAACATGTACGAGTATGAATGAGATATTTCTATGTATGAAAGTATGAATTGAAGTATGATTTGGCTTTTTAGCCCAAGTACACATGATTACAAAGCATGATTTGGCCTGCAAGCCTAAGTATGCATGATGAAGTTTTGGAAAGACTTATGCCTCTTTTGCAAGCATGTATATATATATATATATGTATATGTATATGCATTCTTATGGGATGATGACTTATTACTGAGTGGACTTTTGTGTGTGTTGGGGGGGGGGCTATCTCCAAGGGCCCTTTATATAAATCCTTAAGTCGCATAACTATGTGCCAAACATAGGCTCATGTTTATGTCTCTTTGAGGATGATTATGTTTTGTTCATGAAATATCCTTACCGAAATGGGAGACCCGTAAGGTAAGGTTACTTCTCCAAAATGGGAGGCTCATAAGGTAAGGTTACTTCTCTGAAATGGGAGGCCCATGAGGAGAAGTATAGTATACCTTTGGCAAGTAGATCACCCTTTCTTCGTGTACATTAAAATTTCAAGTAATAGCTCATTCGGTCAATGTATGTCGGTTGAGGTCATATTCCCATATGTTTAAAGTATTATGGCATTCATGCATCATGAATTCATGGAATATTGGTATATTACTCTTCCCTTTATATACTTCTTTCTAAATATATATGCCCTTGTCATTTAACATTGAAATGTAGGTTTACTATGTTCATCTACATTGCATGGCTATATACTTAGTACATTTAAATGTACTAACACATATTATTTGCCTACATGATATAACCATGTAAGGACCGAAGACTATCTTTATCCATCTAGAGATGGTTAGCTTGGATTGAGAGAGTCGCTTGTGGTGAGTCCTATCATCCAAGGACAAGCCACCTTCTATCTACCTAATATGTTATTTCCACTTATGTCTTTACTTTAAGGGTGATCCCAAGACATGTCTTGGGCCCATCCTATTCCATGACTTAGAGGCATTATTGGATATCATGTAAACTCTACATATGGGGTTATGTTGTGTTTTGCTACTTGCTTATAGAGAGTATGATTATGGCTATCTCATGTTGTTGATGTTGTGATGATATGTTCACAATGAGATGTGTCAATGTGTAAAGTCCTTAGACTCTTATATCCCCATAATGTGAGTCATACTTATCCGCTCCTAAGTTCTTATGTGTTATGTACTATGTGAATCCATGCAAATCACTATCCCTGTGACTTCCCCATAGCGTGAGTCATACTTACTCGTTCCTTAGAATTACATGTTTATTATTTAATCATGCGTTTCCGAACTTATGAAGTGCATATAGATGCTATGAGACTTGTTTGGGTACTCTCGGGTTCCTATTTGCCATGTCACTCCTAGGCCCTAGGCCCGTGTCTTAACAAGCTTGGTATTAAAATACTATAGGATTTAAAAATGATCCTTCGAGTCCAACATGCCACGAGGAGTAGAGTCCTATTCATGGGTGTGAAGTGCTCCATACTATGAGTGGGGAGGCTATGACGGAATTTTAGGAATTGTCTCACTTCTTCATTTCTAATGTTGTGCTTTGGATCATGTCTTAAGACTTCTTAACTTTGACGATATTCTTAATGTCTTACAAAATATTCCTCCAAGAGAGCCCCTCTACTAAGGTAGGCCCCGATCAATAAGGACCAAGTCCCTCAAGAGCCTATGGGGAAGCCGATTACCCAAGATGAATTCCATACTGCCTTTCCCATGCTTGCCCAAGTGGTGACCAACCAGGCTAGGCAAGCTAATTCTCCTCCTCATTTCTTCACTCCAGCTGCTAGAGTAAGAGATTTTATTTGGATGAATCCTCTGGAGCTTTATGGGTCAAAAGCTGATAAGAATGCCTGACTTCATTGATGAACTCTCTAAGGTGTTGACCATAATAGGGGTGACTTCAGAAGAGAAAGCT
The DNA here is from genome assembly GCA_011800125.2 of Solanum clarkiae. Taxonomy (NCBI): domain Eukaryota; kingdom Viridiplantae; phylum Streptophyta; class Magnoliopsida; order Solanales; family Solanaceae; genus Solanum; species Solanum clarkiae. The sequence goes on from JAABOM020027368.1 coordinate 14,967, forward strand.
AAATTATCTGTCTATCAGTTGAAGGATGTGGCTCAAGCGCTGTACAACCAATGGTTGATGGAAGGCTTGCCAATAGTAGATTGCTTCCTCCAAAGGCACAGGCTGGAGTTGGACCCCTACCTCCTTGGTGTGACAAGTATTAGAAGAGTCACTCAGGTACATGCCTGAAGAGTTCAGGTGGTTGCTTTGGATGTGGTGATATGGGCCACAAAATTGCTGACTGTCCTAAAGTTCCTAAGAAAGGCCAAGTGGCTCCTGATAATCAAGGCCAATAAAGAGCTTCACAAGGTGATGAACTAAGAAACAATAGGTTTTATGCTTCGCATGCTTGATAGGAAGTAGAGGAGACTCCGAATGTAGTGACTGGTATGTTAAAAGTCTTTGGTTTTGATGTTTATGATTTGCTTTATCCGAGTGAAAATTTATCTTTTGTGACTCCTTTTTTGGCTGTTAAGTTTGGATTGAATCCTGAAAATTTAAAGAATCCCTTCTCGGTCTATAATCTCGTGGGTGAATCCATTGTTGCCCAAAGAGTCTATCGGGGTTATACTATCTTTGTAGTGTAGAAAGTCCTTCCATATGACCTTGTGGAACTTGAGATGTTTGATTTTGATATTATTCTTATAATAGATGATGTACTATCAAAATACAGCACTTCTGATGCTTAAAACTTAGAATTTTGTGTGTTCTCAATGTGATGTTAGTTGATTTTATGTGTTTTTGTGTTATGTTTGTAGGATTTCAGGTTTGGCCATAATTTTGGGAAGAGATACAGAAGTTGTTGTTTTTTGATACAGTACGAGACCCTTTACGGGCCATAGATCAATCAACAGGTCGTAAAGAGGGTTTTTTTGAACGATTTCGATAAGGGGCTATTTTCTGAAGTTGATTCTAAGAACATGTAGATGAGTCGTGGAATGATTATGAATCATAGAACATGGTTCGTGCCTTGAGGGTCAAAGATTTGGACTTTCTAAAGATTTATCAAACGAAACTCCCCTTACGGGTTGTAAACTACTTTATGAGTTATAGAGGGGTATTGTAAAATTGAAGTCTAAAGTTCTAGCAGCATTTTAAAAACCCCGATTACAGGTCGTGGAATGCAATATGACCCATAAATCCCTTTCGTAAGGTGTGCCGACCAGTTATCCTATTATGTTTAGGATTTGTATTTTACTTATTATAAATAGGTTTTAGGTTATTTTTCATAAGTTTTTGCATATTACTCAAAGAACTCAGTAATTAGAGAGAGAAAATAGTGAGATTACATTGGAGACACTTTGAGAACACTTGTACTTTAATTTCATCTTTAATCTTGTGATTCTCTTGGAAGTTGGATTTGCTTGTTCTTAATTGAATTGTGTAAGTGCTATATTTTGTTACTCCAATTCATAATTCTTGCATCTACACAAAGTATGAGTAGCTAAATCCACAACTAGGGTTATGGGAACTATGAAGAACTAACAAGGTAAAATCGGATAATTCATAATTCTTGGAAAGTGTGCATGTATGTACTAATTAACTCTCTTCGTTTTGCATGTTTTCTGATGGTGGCCAATATTAGAACCCATCTAGTGTTACTGACTAGACTAAGGTAGTAAAGAATAGGAAAATATATTAATTAATAGAATTCAATTGATGTGTTCTCGTCTAATCAACCAAACTGGGCCAAGGAGAGGTTGTACTGAGACTAATAGGTAAGGGTCAGTAATGCACACTATAGAGATGGGCCAAGTCACATAGTGAAATTTGCCTCTCATCTTTGACCAAAGATCTTGGTGAACTTAACTTACCGTCTTATGTGCTACATACTAGAAAAGAATTAGGTTATTCGATGATACGGAGTTGGAAAATTATGGGGAACACAAAATCCTTGTTTCTCTCGATATTGATTTTACTCTTGTGTAGATTTATTTTCCTATTGATTATTACACCTCCCCTCCCTCGGGGAAATAAGTAGGTTAACTACTCAAATTGCATAGTTACCAGGCTAACCCTCATAGTCAAGATAAGCTATCGGTCTCACCCTCATAGTCAACACACACATAAAAAAAGACAGTCTTAGAATATAGTATGATATCATAAACGTCATCCCTGAAATGGAGGACTCACCAAATAGCTTGAGAGATGTCGTACTAGTCTCGTGGAGGAGGATGATCAAGTGGGGCTCTGGTTCCTACATGCTGATATCATGTAGGCATAGAGTATGAATTAGTATGTTTGAATGTACTAAGTATGTAGGATGCAATGCAACAAGTGATAAGCACCATAAGCAAAATGCATAACATAGGCAATGGATGAGCATATAGCAATATGACATGTATGGATGATGCTTGAAGCAAAATCATGCTTATAGAGAACATAATACTTTTGTAAGAAGACACCATCAATAGTGCATATCCAAGCCTACTACCCCCTTGGAGAGGTGAATAAGGTACGAACCCCTCAATAGGTTAATGAGGAACAAACCCCCCAACATGGTTGATGGAGTACAAACCCCCCAGCGTGGTTATCAAGGTACAAATCCCTCGACATGGTTGCACGGGCCTACCACCTCTCGAGCGAGGCGATTGAGGTACAAACCCCTCAACAAGGTTACCCAGGATTACAACCCCCTGAGTGAGGCTTGGTCAATTCCCAAAACTATAGAGATAATACCATACACATATATTCCTTTCATCATCATATAGTCATTCAACTCATAAAGCATGTATTGGACCTTCAATTCCTCAAGAAAATCATACCCGAACATTTTATCAAACACTTGACGAGTGT
>JAABOM020027379.1:0-17741 GCA_011800125.2 Solanum clarkiae
ACAACAACAACAACAACAACAACAACAACAACAACAACAACAACAACAACAACAACAACAACAACAACAACAACAAAAAAAAATAAGAAAATTAATTTAAAACTGTAAAGCGATATTCATTTTTTTTTATAAGTTTTCTAAAAACAATAAAGCATATAACAAATACTTATTTTCTATATACACATTTAATTTTCTCAAGAATAACATAATAATTTTCGTAAATATGAATTTTACGAAAAGAAAATATTTATATTTACGTATATATACATTTTTTTTGTATCTACTTTTTTATAAGAAATAATTTTCGTAAAATAATCTATCAAATAAATGATAATCTATCAAATAAATGAGAAATTAATAACAATAACAATAACAATAACAAGAACAACAATAATAACAACAATAATAATAACAACAACAACAACAACAATAATAATAACAACAACAATAACAACAATAACAACAACAACAACAACAACAACAACAACAACAACAACAACAATAATAATAATAATAATAAATAAGAAAATTAATTTAAAACTGTAAAGCGATATTCATTTTTTTTTATAAGTTTTCTGAAAACGATAAAACATATAATAAATACTTATGTTCTATATACACATTTAATTTTCTTAAGAATAATATAATAATATAAATATGGATTTTGAAATGATATTCACAAACACAATAAAAGCAGATAATATTTATATCTACGTATATATACATTTCTTTTTTGTATTTAATTTATTATAAAGAGAAAAAGTTGAGGCACAATGATGACAACTTTTTTTATATATAAAAATGTAATGGGATATAATTTTTAAAAAAAAAGAATCCAAAGTTTCTGTTAACTAATCAAAATAAAAAAAAAAAACATTTAGTTAATTTTAAAATCAAAATAGAGAGAAAGAAAATTAAGAGTGTGATAAAAATTATGTTATCATTATAGAGATAAAAGAAATAAGTTATTTATTGAAAATAATAATTAACAATATGAATAAAAGACACTACCCTTTCGTGCAAATCAAAAGCAGGAAAAATGTTGGAGTTAGCTAGGATTTACTTTTCAAAAATCTACAAAATTTATTACTTCGTTAGTAAATTTGCTTATGCTATTTTAACTTATAAAAAAATAAATAAATTTTATATTTAGCGATTTTAACTTAAATGTATGTAGAATACTAAAATATTTTTTAATTTTATGATCTTATATATATCATGTAAAAAAAATTAAGAAATTTCAAAAAGATTTAACTAAATAAATGCGAAGAGCCAAAATTAGATGTCAACAAAGACGGGCTCAATATGATTACGAAGTGTCAGATGGAAACTTTAGCCATGACAATTTTAATGTGTTGAGATATTTAAATCAGCACTTACTATGAAGTATCTTGGGGCTCTTGAGGAGTTGGACAACAAAAGCCCGTATCACAATCCCTAATTGCACAAAGGCCCATATCAGTTAATTTCCATTAAAACCTAACTTTTAAAAATATCCACATCAGCATGAATGGTGCGCACAACAGGCGCTATTAGCGCCTCCTCTGTAACATGACGCCTCCCAAATTGGCGTCTTCTACGAAAAGACACCTTCATCGTTCAAATTACACCATCAATGCAGACTTAAACGCGCAAGAACAAATCAACATCTCACTAAAAGAATATTACAAACCTACATGTGATCGACTTATTCTGCGCCCTACAAAATATTGTCGCCATTAACTATTTAATCATTAATGCACTGACTACACATTGCCATCCTTTCACAAGTTTCAACTGTAACAACCTCACACGGTATGTACTACTACTTCTAATTTAAACCCATCTTCTAAACTTACGGGTCAACAGGTAGTGCACAAATTAAATTCTAAGTTACAATTACTTACCATTCATCATACACGACCAAAAATAATGAGGGACTCGAAAATTATACAACACATAACAAGGGCAGATCATTCAGGGCTTCAGACAGTAAAACAAGCACATGTTCTAAGATTTGTTCGTATAGCCAGTGGGGGTCAGAATAAATGGGTCTGCATCCCTAAGTGCCACAATTTGAAACTGATCCAGATGCTCAAGACGTTGCACATGACAAATCTCAGAGACAGTACAGACCATCTCCTCGATTTGTGGGGCTCACGCAAACAATTTTCGAACATTAACCATTATGCTTGGGAACATTACTACTACTTGTTGCCCCACCGAAAGCGCTACGCAGAAGACAACATCCAGATTAAAAATCAGGAAACACACCTCATAGACTATAATACAATATTACAAGCCATTGGTGTTGCCGTAAATAGAGAATGAAATTGATAGTTAGAGTGGTTATTTATATATATATGCTTGTCCTTTTAATGCTCTAAATATGAATGTAGGTCGGCTTGTCATATTATAACATAAATAGGCCTCTGCATATCTGTTCTCTATTCTTCCATACATAATTTAGGTGAATTAATACGTTAATGATATTGACATTAGCAATTTGCACTGATTAATTCCCATTTCGGATATAAAAGGATGACACCTCCATCCCAAAGACGCCCCCAGAATCTGTAATATAGATTTTAATCATTCAAGGTTACACTTATTCCAAATCGAGCAAACAGGAAATCTGGATCAACAAAGCATGGAATTTGAACATAATACTCGGCCTGAAAAAATAAGCAAGCTTTCCAAACATTAAAGTTTACCCATAAAATATGAGTTAAAGACAAATAAGCTAATCCATGAAACTAACATGATCACAACACAGGTGCAAGAGGGGTCAAACGCAAAATACTCACCAATGTCGAAAGGGCCATGAGAAGGGTTCACAAATATGTGGCAACGACAAATCAGATTGAATAACAACCTGTCGAAGATCCAAACTCCAACAAGCCAAAAAAGCATGGCACACTTAAAGCTTTATCTATGGACAACGATAACGGAGGTACCTTCCATTAAAAAGCCAACAGACAAACATCCATCCACTTAAAATGTCTAAATAATAACTTACGCTAAATGATAAAATGCCTTTTGAAATTGATGTACAGGGAAAAGTAATGGCGCCTTCTCAACTACATCTGTGCATAAACTACAAAAGAAATTAAATTGCACATACTGTCGTGTGGGGGGGGTTTGAATATGAGCCACCAACGTTCTGTTGCACAAAGGGATGTATCAAATTGCCAAACAATGAACTTGAAGATGACTTCTACGAATTGTTCATCTCGGACTCAGAAGAAGCCAACTTATTCAGGAAAAATATAAGAGCGTATAATAGTATTTTCGCTTTCACATCATTTGGAGTTAAGCTTGAAAAGACTTGGCATCTTCCAGGAAAGGAGTTTACAGTTTCAAGGCGCAAGGATAATCGTTAATCCCAAAGAATGACAGGCCTCGATATTTCCAGCTATACTTCTATGATACAGACCATGAATTGGAGAACAGAATGTCAGTACTACAAGATGCCAATTTATCTGAAGGAATCATGAGCAGAATAAGAAGCATAATGGAGCAGAATCCATATGCAAGATTCATTTCGCAACTGAAAGACTATACAAGCTTCCAGGATCTACAACTATGCATAGCTGGGAATGCATCGTTAGACCAACAGGTGTATAACAAACCATCCTTAGATCAAGTGGTAGCTATTTGGGTAGATGGAAATAATCCAAACACACTATTTGAAAGAGATATTGTAGTTCACAAACACTCCAACAATAGACATCGAGTGATCACGCTCAAACAGTACCTCTCACTTTGAGGATAAAACGATTGTTGTCAAATATAAAACCTAACCATAGGTTAGGGTCAAATCCCAAGGGAATACGGGGCTTTGCCATATTGATTCACCAATAATTATTTCAAACATCAATTAACTCTATTCTCCATTAAAGGGGGGTGGTATTGAAATGACTTGTAAGAAACTAAAACTAGACTAACAAAGCAAAGAGACAATCAAATTGGAGAGCAACTTGAGAAATTGTGTTCCCCATGATTCATTAACTCAAATACCCTGGACAACACAACCTAAATTGGGACATTGCATGCAGGATGGTAACTTAGGTTCTTCCAACCCTTGGACAAAGGTGAAGGTCGAATTTCACTATGGCGCTTGGTCGGCAACCATAATGTGCCAACTGATCGTTATCTATTGTCCTAGTCAACCTCTCCATGGTCAGTTTGGTTGATTAGACGAGAACATATCAATCGATTCCTGTCACCCATTTCCTTTTCCTGTTCATCACTACCTTGGTCGGGATCGTGGCACTAGACGGGGTTTGATGTTGGCCACCATCAAACAACAAGCAAACAAAGGAAAATGGATAATACACGCAAATACCCAACTCAAGAGGTGCAAATAATCAGGGTTATTAAGCTAGTTACTCGTGATTCCTACAACACCCAAGTTATAGGGGTTTAGCTACTCATATCTTGGGAAACAACACAAACAATGAATGAAATAAACATAGTTGAGAAATTACCCAAGGAAAATAAAAAACAATAAACCACCTTGAGTTTGGATTCACAAGCTTGAAGATGAAGTTGAATTACAAGTGATTCAAATCCCCAAATTTAGTCAAATCCCCAAATTTAGTCTTCAAGATAAAACCCTAGTTTTCTACTCTAATTCCTAAAGATTCTCTCCACAAATTATTCTATGTTATATGAAATCTTATTCTTTTCCACTAAAAATCCTAACTTATACTATTTACAAAAAGATCCTTAAAATATATTAAAAATTTTGATCGGCATCAGTTACGGCTCATAAGTACAACTCCTAGGATGACCTACGAGTCATAATCAGGCTTTTGTAGTTAGCACTTGGCATTTTGGACTTGACTGCTGATCCATACTACGAATCTTTATCTGGTCCACGACTCGTACGACCTTCTCGTAGTCCATGCTTGAAATTCTTGGTCCAATTTTAATCAACATTATTGATCACTATGAGGTCCTCTTCTATGAGTCATAGTAAGGACTACGACCCGTATCCTGAGCTCTATGACTGAACTTCAATTTCTCAGATTTTAATTTTGGAAACTGTTAATCACTACGGTTATCTCCTACAACTTTTAGCATAGGGTACGACTCGTAATGGGTCTCATAGGTCCTTAATTTCAACAAAATCTGCTACTTTTCCCCAAAATCAAGCCAACCTATATTTTCTGTAAAAATAAATATAAAACACATAAAAATCATAAAAAGTCGCATTGAGAACACACAAAATCCCTTATTTTAGACACCAAATGTGTTGTATTTTTACAGCATATCAACACCCTCAACTTAGAATTGTTGCTTGTCCTCAAGCGACGACTCAATCTAGATAGATAATGAGCAATCATAGCAATCATCCTCCTCGCATATACCTCACTCAATTTCAGCTTAGGTACCCATACTAGCACTTTCAAAACATAGTCATGTACCTACCAAGCAGACTAAGGCACATTGATGCATTTGACAATCTAACTATGACAAGTTAAGGAGTATCAACAATCCACAATCACTGAACAAGTCATATACTAACCATGCAATGAAAATTCCCTCACAGAAAAGAAGTCCTCCTTTTTCACTCAAAAAGCCTTCAAAGTAGATTAAGGGACTATGCAAGCGTGCTCACTCTCACAAATGAGATTCATGCCCGATGACCAATACCATAAGCTTGCCCATACAATTACAATCCGAACTGTTGACTGATTGGATTAGACTCACTTTAGGACTTCATAGGCTTATAACGCAGGTTCATGGGGCTTTGGTTTGGCATTTTGGACAATTAATGACTAAATGCCAATCTTGAACTATGTTTTTCAACACTTTCACCTTAACAACTCAACCATTCTTAAATAGTTCTTCCTTACTCCTCATTTTCAAGCTCTCGGGGTATTTTCTTTTCATTTTTCAACTCGTGCCTTATTTTCAAACTCAATTTGCTTTTTCAACTCATACTAAGACATCTTTTCTCTTTTTTTTTTCTCTTACCCGATACATGACTTTCCATTTTTTCTTCTATTTCTAACTAATCACCTCATTTTTGCTATTACACCATAATATAAGCCATCATCAACTTAGGCTTTTAGCCTGAGGTGAAGTACATAATATCCAATCCCTAAACCAGGGCCACTTTTGGTAGCTACCCTCTACTTAGGCTTTTTGCCTCAATCAAGGTTCATAATGTTCAAGGATAAACCAGAGCCAATATCAAGGTATTTCACTGAATAAGGTTAGGCTAGCTAGGTATTAATAAAGAAAAGGTTCGTATGAGACTCAAACATTTGGAACAAAGTAAACTCTTTTATTTGGTGGGTCATTTGGGAAAAAGCAGACTTAATTAAAGAACAATGGCCTAAGATCCCTTCCTAATCCATACAGTCTCCAGTCCAATTCAGAGTAACAAGGCAAGGTTCTGAATTAGTAAACAGTGCATGAACACAACAACATTCAGTTCACACATACATGGCATTGCAAAATAGACACACAAATCATGCTTCAAGCATCAACTTGCCTTCACCTAGTCAGAACAAACATTATCAAACTATTCACATATGCATGATTGCAAAAATAACCACAATTCACAAAAATTTTGTGGGCACTAATTTTTCAAAACATTTCATAAAAACTATTCAGAATCATGTACATGCCAAAAGTAATCACCATATATCAACGAATTATTAAAACACCTGAAAACGTGTTGTTTCAACATAAAAATAAAAATTATCCACAAAGCAAAAGAAATACGACAAGAAAATCTTAAGATATCAAAACTAGGATAGTTATAGACTAAAGACTACTTAGACTTCTCCCTAGTTCATAACTTCATATACCCTACCAAAACAAATGTACTTTGTCCTCAAAGTATATACCAAAAACTCAATAAAAATAAGGGGCCATACCTTGGGTTGCCTCCCAAGCAGCGCCTGGTTTATTGTCGCGGTCCAACATAGATGGTGTACTTCCTTATATCTCTTCAAGGTCCTACTCTTCCACCGTCTTGACCTCCTTCATGTCTCCTATCTAAAGTTTAACTCTTTGCCCATTCACTTTAAAAGTTCCTCCATCGCGTCTCTCCAATTCAATAATACTATGACCGAATACACGCACCATTCGAAAAGGTCCTATTCATCTATATTTGAGCTTTCCAGGGAATAGTTTTAATCTAGAGTTATAGAGAAATACCAAGTTCTGCAAATTGACGGCATGCAATGTGACGATTGTGTTGAAATTTTATTTGTTGCTTATACAATGCTGAGCTCTCATATTCTCATAATCAAAATTCATCAAGCTTATTGAGTTGAGTCAACTGAGACTGTCCAGCATCATGCTATTCTAGATTCAACTTCTTTAAGGCCCACATTTCCTTGTGTTCAAGATCCACTGGCATATGACATGCCTTCCCGAAGACAAATTGGTAGGGAGACATGCCAAGAGGAGTTTTGAATGTAGCTCAATATGCCATAATGTGTTATTAAGCTTCCTTGACCACTCTGTTCGATTTGTATTAACCTTTTTGGCTAAAATCTGCTTGATTTCCCTATTGGATACCTCCACCTGTCCATATATTTGAGGATAATAAGGTGTTGCCATTCGGTGCTTTACCCATACTTTTCAAGGAGTGCTTTAAAGAGTCGGTTGCAAAACTGAGAACCACCATTGCTGATAATGGCCTGAGGAGTACCAAATCTAGATATGATGTTCTTTTTTAGGAACGTTGTGATACTTTTACCTTCGTTGTTTGGTAGAGCCACAACCTCCACCCATTTGGAGACTTAATCCACAGCTACTAAGATGTACTTGTTCCTATGCGAGCTGATGAATGGTCCCATGAAGTCTATCCCCCAAACATCAAACAACTCAATTACCAAAACAGGATTTAGAAGGAGCTCATGTTTGCGGGTGACTCCACTTTCTCTTTGGCATTTATCACAAGCTTTGGCATAATCATGACCATCTTAGTGGATTGTGGGCCAATAAAATAGTAGCATTGCAAAATATTATGGTTTGTTCGAATCCTATGATAGTACCCACCTACAAGCTAAGTGATAAGTGATAGGCTTCGAGTATGCTCATCATTTCTACCTCAAGGACACAGCGATGGATAATCCCAACAACACACACACGGAATAAATATAGGTTATCCCAAAAGAATTTTCTGACATCATACATAAACTTCTGTCTTTGATGCGTGTTCAAGTTAGGAGGTATAATGTCATTCACCAGATAATTTGCATAATCTGCGAACCAAGGTATAAGATCATGTGATGCCGCCAACACTCTTTTGTCAGGGAAGGAGTCATTAATCTCAAGACCATCATCAAAATGTATCATTGCCCCATCTTCTAATCTAGATAGGTGATTGGCAACTTGGTTTTCTGACCCTTTCCTATCAATGACATCGAAGTTGAACTCTTGTAACAGAAGTACCCATTTTATCAGTCTTAGCTTTGCATCTGTTTTGGACATCAAATACTGCAATACTGAGAGATCTGTGTGCACTATCACCTTGGCTCCCAACAAATATGACCGGGACTTTTTGAATGTGAAGACCAATGCAAGCAACTCTTGTTTTGTGACAGTGTAATTCTTCTGAGTTGTGTTTGGGGCTTTGCTAGAATAGTATATAGGATGTAAGACTCTCTCTTTATGCTGTCCCAAAACCATACCTAGTGCAGCCCCGCTGACATCACACATTATTTCAAATGGCTTGGACCAATCAGGAGCTCTGGCATCACACATTATTTCAAATGGCTTGGACTAATCAGAAGCTACGATAATTGGTATTGAGGTCAACCTCTTTTTCAATTCTTCAAAGGTTTTCGTGCATGCATCATCGAACATAGACTTGGCATCCTTCTCCAATAATTTACATAATGGGTGTGAGATTTTGGAGAAATCTTTTATGAACCGTCTATAAAACCCTGGATGCCCCAAGAAACTTCTAACACCCTTTACTGAAATTGGTGGTGGGAGCTTCTCTATTACCTAGATCTTAGCTTTGTCGACATCAATGCCTTTACCCGAGATTCTATGGCCCAATACAATACCTTCCTTCACCATAAAATGACATTTCTCATAATTTAGTACCAAATGACTTTCCACACATCTTTGCAAAACATCATGCAAGTTTTCCAAACAATCCTTAAATGAGTGACCAACCACACTGAAATCATCCATGAATACCTCAATAGTGCTTTCCACAGTATCCGAGAAGATAGACATCATGCACCTTTGAAATGTAGCTGGGGCATTACACAATCCAAATGACATCTTTTTAAATGAAAATGTACTATATGGGCAGGTGAAAGTGGTTTTCTCCTGATCTTCTGGAGCGATGATGATTTGATAATATCTAGAATGCCCATCAAGGAAACAGTACCATTTTTTTCTGCAAATCTGTCGAACATCTGGTCCATGAATGACATAGGGAAGTGATCCTTCTCTGTTAAGGCATTTAGCTTTCGGTAGTCCATACATACCCTCCATCCGGTGACTGGCCTCATACGAATCAATTCATTTTTTGCATTGGGAACTAATGTGATGCCCCCTTTCTTTGATACATACTGAACTGGACTCACTTATTCACTGTCAGCAATTGGGTAAATTACTCCTGCATCTAACCACTTGATGATTTCCTTACAGACTACCTCTTGCATAGGATGGTTCAGATGCCTTTGATGCTCGATGTTGGGCTTGTAGTCTTTGACTAACTGGATTTCATGAGTGCATATCCTCGGAGGAATACCAATGATATCTGCAATAGTCCACCCGATACCTCTTTTAAATTGCTTGAGTATTATCATAAGGGCATCTGCTTGCCCCTCACACAAGTCTGCAGCTATGATGATTGGTAATGTCCTGTTCTCTCCTAAGAATGCACACTTCAAATGTGATGGAAATGCTTTCAATTCCAACACCAGTAGTATCTCTATAGAAGGTTTTGTAGGTGGTGTCTCTCGGTTCTTCAAGTCTAGCTCCAACTTGGTCTGACTTCTAGGGCCGAATAACAACCCAAGAGCATTTACTGTCTCATCATAATCTCGTATACCATCAGCATCAAAGTTTATCAAGACTTCCTCCAAAGTGTTAAACTCCTAGCCGTAGCTCAACAGGTACTTCTAACTCATCATAATCATCATCAACAATTTCAATCACCGAAACTACCTCAGATTACAGTTCTTCCCTTTCTTGTTGACAAACATGAAACACGACCTCTTTTTCCCCAACTCTAAATGTGAGTAACCCTTTTTCCATATCAACTAGAGTGCGAACTGTAGCTTAGAAAGGCCTCCCTAAAATAATAGGAATTGCAAAATTAACCTCACTGTCAAGTATAATAAAATCTGTGGGAAATATAAATTTATCTATCTTTACCAACACATCATAAAACACTCCCATTGGTTTCTTGACTCTTCTGTCTGCCATTAGTAACCACATCTTTGTAGGAGCAGGATTTCCCAAGCTGAGTTTCTTGAAGATTGCAAGCGGCATCAAGTTGATGCTAGCACCCAAATTACAAAATGCTTTAGCGAATTCTACCTCCCAAATAGTGCATGGTATAGTGAAAACACCTGGCTCTTCACATTTTTGGATCAATGACTTGGTAGTGATGGCACCACAATGTTGAAGGTCATGGGAGAGAGCTTGACTCATGGTTCACTTCTTTGTGACCAAATCCTTCATGTACTTTGTGTAACCTGGCATCTTCTCTAATGCTTCAATCAATGGGATGTTCACCGATAGTTTCTTGATTATTGATAGGACATGCTCAAGTTTTTTCTCCTTCTCCCTCTTCTTGATTCTTTGAGGAAAAAGGGAAGAGGACTCGGGAAGGTCTTATACTTCCTCCGTATCTCACCTTCTTCGACTACCCCATTTTTTGCATCATTATCTCCATCGGCCACAACCCTTTTCATGCTTTATTTCTTATGCACATTTTCTACTTTGGTCGGCGTAGGAGAGTCAATGCTACTTTTACCTCCCTTAATTGCAATTGCCATGCAATGTCCCTCATTCCTTGAGTTTTGGACCGTATTGCTTGGCAAAGTACCCTTTTGGCATTGATTCAATTGGAGGGACACTTGACCAAATTGTTGCTCCAATTGCTTGATTGCCACCAAATAAGACTCGATCTTTTGGTTGATACTTGAGATATCCGATTTTATTCCCTTGAACATCTTATCTTAGTGATCGGCTCTCTTTAACAACTTGTAAAACATTTCCTCGATCCTTGAATTGCTAGAACTGGCTTCGCAATTATGAGGACACATAAGGACCATTTCTATATCCATCTCTTTGCCGCCATTCGACTTCGGACACCCTATCTCTCTCAAAATAACCACCATGGTTATCTTTATATGCACCCTCTCAGTTGTAGTTCCGACCTTGATTTTCGAAATCTTGACACCAATAGTCCGGATTGGACCCTTAGGCATTATTCCAAAAACCCACTGCTTGATCTCTAACAAAGCAAGCATCTTCATCATAATATGACTCACCATACATGGGCGCTCTTGGGGGTTGGTGAACTACCGCATAAACACTTTCTGGAGTTTATTTCACCACCAAGCCCACACTAGTCCGGAGTTGAGCAAGTTGTTGCATGATCTCATCATTGATTTTTGCTTGATACGAACTAATGCTCACCTTACAGAAGCTTCTCATAGTAGCTCTCTCACTTTGGCCCCATGCTCTATTGGTCTTCACTACATGCTCCATCCTTTTCGCTATCCTTGTGAACGGTTGGTCTAAGAACATGCCTCCCATAATTGTATCGGCACATGCTTGACTATTAGCATCTAGAGCCCGATAAAAGATTTTCACTAAGACATCATCCACAATCTTGTGGTCCGAAACCATTCTCACACACTTGGTGAACCTCTCCCTCATTGTACTAATGGAATCACCCGACAATTGCTCAAAGTTGTTGATTTGGTCCTTTAGCTTGAGCTTTTTGGACCTTGGAAAATATCGCTCTAAGAAGGTTCTTTGCAATTCTGTCCAACTGGTGATTGAACTCTATGGGAGTTCTGACAACCATATAGCTGCATTTCCTGTAAGAGATAAAGGGAAACTCATCACCCAACAATATCCATAGAGAGATTCTATGTACCCATCACACTTTTACACACAAATGCAACATTATGAGGATGACTGTGAGGATCTTCAGTAGGTAACCCTGCAAACAAACCACGGTTCTGAAGCATTTAGAGTAATCCACTCGACACTGTGAACTTAGTGTCTGCTGGTAGTGGTGGTAACACTATAGCACCTGTGACATCCATGGCCATAGGGTTTAACCGATATTGATTCCAACCGTATGCATTCTTGTTTAAATCCCTATGGTGTGGCCTATTTTCCCTTGGTGGTGGATTCTCCTCTGTACCCACTTCATCATATCAATCCATGGCTTCATCAACCGCAACATCCATGTTTGCTTGGGCCATTCTCCTTGCAACACGATAGATGTCAAGATTACTTGGAGCTAAGGGTCCGCCTTGGCTCCTTGTGTTGGGTATACACTTAGTATACCCTGCACAAGAAATTAAACAACAAAAACAAAAATAAGTGTAAAATACAAGAGAATTGAACAATCAATACTTGAATTAACTACTAGTGAAAACAAGTCAAAACCTAGCCGTATTCCCCGACAACGGTGCCATTAATTTTGATCACATTCAAATAGCATCTCTCACTTTAAGGATAAAAGGATCGTTGTCAAATATAAAATCTAACCATAGGTTAGGATCGAATCCCAAGGGAATATGGGGTTTTGCCGCATTGATTCACCAATATTTATTTCAAACATCAATTAACTCTATTCTCCACTAGGGGGCGTGGGGTTGTTGAAATGACTTCTAAGAAACTAAAACTAGACTAACAAAGCAAAGAGACAATCAACTTGGAGAGCAACTTGGGAAATTGTGTTTCCCATGATTCACTAACTCAAATACCCCGGATAACATAACCTAAATAAAGACATGGCATGCAGGAGGGTAACTTAGGTTCTTCCAATCCTTGGGCAAAGGTGAAGGTTGAATTTCACTATGCCACTTGGTCGACAACCATAGTGTTCCAACTAACCGTTATCTATTGTCTCAATCAACCTCTCCTTGGTCGGGTTTGGTTAATTAGACGAGAACATATTAATCGAATCCTGTCACCCATTTTCTTTTCCTATTCATCACTACCTTGGTTGATATCATGACACTAGGGGGGTTTGATGTTGGCCACCATCAAATAATAAGCAAAATGATAGAAAATGGATAATACATGCAAACACCCAACTCAAGAGGTGCAAATAATCTAGGTAATTAAGCTAGCTACTCATGGTTCCCACAACACCCAAGTTGTGGGGGTTTAGCTACTCATAGCTTGGGCAACAACATAAACAATGAATGAAATAAAGATAGTTGAGAAATTGCCCAAGGAAAATAAAGAACAATAAACCACCTTGAGTTTGGCTTCACAAGCTTGAAAATGAAGTTGAATTACAAGTGATTCCATCCTCAAATTGAGTCTTCAAGATAAAACCCTAGTTTTCTACTCTAAACCCTAAAGATTTTCTCTACAAAATATTCTATGTTATGTGAAATCTGATTCTCTTTCACTAAAAACCCTAACTTATACTATTTATACTATTTATAGAAAATTCTTAAAATATATTAGAAAATCTAGTTGGCAGCAGTTACGGCTCGTAGGGTGACCTACGAGTCGTAATCGGGCTTTCGTAGTCAGCAGTTGATATTTTGGACTTGACTGCTACGATCCATACTACGATTCGTTGTCTGGTCCACGACTCATAGGGCCTTTTCGTAGTCCATACTTGCAATTCTTGATCTAATTTTAATCAACAATGTTAATCATTATGAGGTCCTCTTCTATAAGTCGTAGTGAGGACTATAACTCGTACCCTGGACTCGTATGGCTGAACTAAAATTTATCAGATTTTAATTTTGAAAAATGTTAATCGCTACAGTTATCTCCTACGACTCGTAGCATGGACTACGACCCGTAGTGGGTCTCGTAGGTCCTTCATTTCAACAAAATTTGCTACTTTTTTTTCAAAATCAAGCCAACCTGTATTTTCTGAAAAAAATATACCAAAACACATAAAAACCATAAAAAGTCACGTTGAGAACACGCAAAATCCCTTGTTTTAGGCACCAAATGTACTGTATTCTGACAACACATCATCGAGTAATACATTATTATGGTTGTTATGATCCACTTCAATATCGTATCATTCTACCCAAAGGTGAAGGAGGTTAACATAAAGGAATACTTAAATGCCACAATCCAATCAGAAACAGTAATACACCTAAAATGACAAAATGACACCACAATGTATCGATCATACGCAAATGCCACAGATATGTCTGGTAATGAAGAACAAGGTACGCAAACATCTAGTCTCTATTTTAATTAACCATAGCACTTTTATGTTTGCTCTGGCACTTCAAAGTATATATTAATGGCCTCTAAGTAGTGTTTAGAAAATACTTAGCAACAACATAGCACCAATACTTCACATAACACAACATACACATCTATTTTACATATTCAATGTATGCATCCAGATGACACTTATGAATGGGGTACCTTGCATACTCAATCCGCTAAATAATACCAAGTACTTTAACTTGTTGTATAGGAGTCCAAAGCGAAACAAAAGTTCATGTGTCTTGTAGAGAGTACTACTGCTATAGGCTACAAATTCAAGCAGAAGAAAAATCCATATTATTACTTTACGGTAGATTGTTGCAACAATTTATGGTGGACATGTACATCAAATTGGAAACAATGAGACTGGAGTATTTTAAATTACAACAATCAAATTTTAGGATGGAGATGTTACAAGGTATAGTTGATAGGGTCATGGCAGGAGAATGTAGAGGGGCCAAAGTTGGATAACGGGTATTACTCCTAGGATCTTTTATTGGTGGACCCAGGGATATGAGACGCCGTTATATGGATGCTATGATCCTGGTTCAAGAGTTTGGAAGACCAGATCTATTTATCACCATGACATGTAATCCAGAATGGGAAGAGATGCAGGAAGAATTGCGGGCGGGAAAATCCCCTCAAAATAGACCTGATTTAGTGACCAGACTGTTTAGAGGGAAATTGCAGGACCTTAAAGATTAGATTTTTCATAAAGAAATATTCGGCCCTATTGCTGCATATGTTTTTGTGGTAGAATTCCAGAAGAGAGGCTTACCTCACATACAACTCCTTCTAAGTTTTAAAGAAGGAAATAAAATATGGTCAGCCGACCAATATGACAAATATATTTTTGCAAACTTGCTCGATAAGAATACCCATCCATAATTGAATGCATTAGTTAATAGGCATATGATACACGGACCGTATGGGATAAGGCGGCAAATGAGCCCGTGCATGAAAGAGGGACAATGTAAGTTTCACTATCCTCGACCATTTAACAATGCAACAATCCAAGGAAAGGATGGATATCCAATTTACAGATGGAGAAATGATGGAAAAAGTAAGCGAGGTCCGGTGAATGAAGATAAATAACCAATGGGTTATATCTTATAACCCGTATTTTAATGATGAGATATAATTGTCATATTAACGTAGAGGTATGCTCAGGAGTTAAAGCAATAAAGTGTCTTTACAAGTATATATATAAAGGCCACGATAAATGTGCAGTTTACATTGAGTCTGATGAAGGAGAAAAAAATAATAGATGAAATCAAAAGCTTCCAAGATGCACGTTGGATCTTTCTACCAAAAGCACTATGGAGGATTTATGAGTTTAATCTAAGCTAAATGCAACCAACAGTTATCAACGTACAATTACATCTCCCAGGCAAACAAGCAGGTAGTTATATAGTGCTGAGGTATGGCATAGAAAATAACATGATTTTACGAGCAATGTTGGTAAATATTTAAATCCTACTTCTGTACAAATATGCAGCGTGCTACTGGAAAAATCAAAATCTATGGTCAATCATGGGCTCGGACTTTGTGAAGCAAACTATAATGACTGAGTTTTTCAGGATATGCTCAGTTGACGCTGAGGCGTGCAATTATCTATACAAATTAAGATCCTGAACGTGGTACTGACGCATGAACTTGGTTACTGGTTTGACCGCTTTATTGACTTTTCTAGAGCATTATGTTTGGAACTGACAATAAGGATCTGGACAAAAGAAAATCACGAACCGTGGTTGGCCGCATAAATATTGGTAAGATGATTACACGAAAATGTATTGACTACTAAATTTCACCATTTATGTTACCTAACTGATACATCCAAAATCACAGCCAATCTTAGAGAAGGCGAAAGATATTATGAGAGACTGCTACTGAATCACGTTTGAGGGCCGACCTCTTTTCAAGACTTGCTCATGCTTAATGGAAAATATTGTCGCACTTTTAAAGAAGCGGCCAAAGAAAGAGGATTATTGGAATCGATAATAGCATCTCTGAATGTTTACGAAAGGCAGCCACTTTCAAGATGCCCACAACTCTATGTTGTTTATTTGCTACAATCTTAGTTCATTGCAACCCAACAGACGTAAGAAGTCTATGGGACACATATTACATTGACATGTCCGAAGACTTTCAAAGGATGTATGGCAGCTCAACCGAATCACAACAACGTACATTGAAAATGTTAGGAAATATCCCTCCTACATGGAGAGATTGCCCAATTAATTTGGACTCTTTAATTAGACAACATTTAGGCCCAAAAACTTATTGTTATTTAAGTCCAATGTATTGTAATTTATCATGGCCCATTTTCACCAAATAAGCAACAGCTAAAATCTGATTAGCAGCAGAAAAATCAGAACCAGAGAAGCTGAAAACAGAAAGCTGCAGCAGAAAAAATATACTGCGCAGCAGCTTGTTTTTCTTCCGGATCGGGGGTCAAATGGAGTCCGTTCGTCCTCAAATTTTAGTATGTTATTCGTGACACTCTGCTCTTCAACTCTAAGAAGTAGTTTTTTATTTTGATGCCCGGAAGGTCATTTTTCGAGCTGTTTTTTTAGACCTGCATTTTGGTACTTTTTTCTCAAATTTTGGTGAAATTGTTGGTTGTTTGATGATTTTATTTGCCTCTAGTGTTCACTAGAGAGGAGGACTTATTGTACCCACTTGGTTTTATTGATTAGTGAAAGTTTTCGTACCGTTGTTGATCAGTACCGTGGTTTTCTCCCCGATTTGGGGTTTCCACGTAAATTGCGAGTCTCTATTTATATTTCCACTGTTTTAATTGTTGTGCTGCTAATTTGCTGCTGCTGGAAATTGTTTTAGAGTTCATTGATCCTTTGTCATTTATTTTGTTTATTTGGGAAAAAGATTGTATTGCGCTTCCGTTGTGTGTTTCGTTGTTGCTTCCCCCAACAAAGTGGTATCAGAGCTTGGTTATTTTTGGTTGGTATCTTGTGTTGTTTATAATGGATGATAAAGTAATTATGCAAGGGATGGTTAGTTTGGATTCCACGAATTATTCTATTTGGAAAATTCGTATTGAGGATTATTTGTGTTCTAAAGGATTGCTTGAACCAATTTTGTGTAAAGATCGTCCAACCGATGTTGTTGAGAAAGATTAGACTATCTTAAATCGAAAAGCCGTTGCCTCCATTCGACAATATATTTCTTTAAGTGTGTTGCAACATGTTGCTAATGAAACTAATGCATTTGATATGTGGAAGAAATTTGAATCCATGTATGAGAGAAACAATGCTATGGGCAAAGCTTCTTTGATTAGGAAGCTTGTTAAATTGCAATACAAA
>JAABOM020027410.1:0-17736 GCA_011800125.2 Solanum clarkiae
CCCAAACTTTTCCAAATTTGGACCAATTAAGGATTTACGATTTCTAACTCCCAAGAATAATTATTATAAAAAAATTCACTTGATCTCAACCTTTAAAGAAACACTTAAATCCTGAATTGTTTAAAATTTCCAACATTTGTCCAATTTTCGCAAAAATTCCAAAAGTTTCAAAATACGGGTCCTAACAGACAGGAAGGAGCTAAGTGAAATATTGTTGAAAAGAGTCTGAGTGGCTAGTTATATGTATGCGACTATAGCATAATAGAAGAGTTTAAGATATTCTTGTGGGTAATGCTATCTTGACCAAGTGGAGGTATATGCTTACAGCCTAGTAAAGGAAATTGATTCCCAAATTTAGAGAGAGGACCTTGAGATCTAAGGGGGTGATGACGAAGTTGTAAACCAGAGTAGATATTAAGTCTTCGATAGTGATGGGCTGATCAAGATGAGATATCAACTCTTTTCCATCTCATACGATCTTTACCCTTCAGTTGAGGTGATACTCTATTCCCTTCTTGTGTATGATCATCGTACCTACGGCTTCATCCCATGCATATTATGTTGATTCCCATTAATGCTAAGTTTCGAGGATGAGAAGTGATGAATTCATTCATTAATTTTGATCTTACCCTATGGATCTATGAGCTTCAACTCCTATGTTAAATGAGATGCGACCTGAGTTTTTTACTATGTATAGTTCTGTGAACTCAGAATAAGTCTTAATAGACGAGAGAGATTGTACTTCTTTATGAATGTCCTCAGATAAGATTTCTCAATTAAATCGTGCTATTTACCTTTTGTTCCAAGCACTTTGAGTAATTTATCTTTCTAATCTTGAT
Source organism: Solanum clarkiae (assembly GCA_011800125.2). Lineage (NCBI taxonomy): Eukaryota > Viridiplantae > Streptophyta > Magnoliopsida > Solanales > Solanaceae > Solanum > Solanum clarkiae. The sequence goes on from JAABOM020027410.1 coordinate 840, forward strand.
AGAAGTATTGACAATAGTAGACAATTATTGGTGATGGGAGAGAATAAGTGCTCCTGAATTGTGAATAATTTAGTTAAGTTCCTATCTTTGAGTTGATGTTCTGTTTGAGCCTCTGCGTACTTGAGTACGCAAGTCCTTGATAGTATTCGTTCCTAATAATGATTTTGGAGATAAAGTTTAAACTCTAGACATTGAGTTTCAAACTCTATTCTTGAGAATGAATACTTAAGTATCTAAGTATTTGAGTTCTTGATGATATCCATGCTTATTTTGCATGGAGAGATGGTAGTTTAAGGTTTCGCTAAAGGGGGATATGATAAGTTCCTTTAGGCCCAAATTGTAATGCTGATAGTAGTTGACTGAGGATGAGGATAGATGAGGAGGAGTGAGTGTATCCTTATTATGATATTGGTGTTAAACTTGTGCCAGGTAGGGATAGAGATAGGAAGGAGGAGAGAGATAAACCCTTATGATGAGCAGTAGATAGATAAGAGTATATTGGTGTGACTTTGACTGAGAACTTATTGAATGATGGAGGTAGAAGTGCTAAGTGGTCTTGAAAATTCTATAGTATAGTTGAAGTGGTTAGAGTGATAGGCTTGAATTCGTAGTTGTTGTTATGTGAGTATTCATGACAGACTATTGAAGGCTTCGTGATCAGGGTTTCAAGTAAGGATAGGGGTAGTGAAGAGGACTAGGAATCTCTTAAGGGAAGTCCCTAAGAAATTCAGAGTTGAGTATTGAGGATTAGTTTTGTATGCATATGATCATCTTGTGACTATCACCTTGAGGCTTAGAATTTGGCTTGAATGGAAGAGGAGGATGTAGTTAGGCAGAGAATTGAATAAGAGCTATAAGGTATAATTGATGAGGTGTAGTGCCAAGAAGGGGAACATAGTCGAGATGAGATGCTAAGCTTGAGAGTTACCCAATAGAGTCTTATGTATCTTGATGGTCCCATTCTCGATTAGAATTGATGATTTTCTACTTGACTTCAAATAACTGATTTTTGAGGTGCCTAAATGATTCAAGTTGTTTGAGTTCTGACGATCCATTATGTATAAGGTATAAAATGAGAACCTTAGGGGACAGAATGTAGGATTGTGACTAACTTACGAGGTAGCATAAGGTGACTTTGAGTTAGGCTTGACTTTGGTAAGAGTATGTAGCGATACTTAGGCCTTGACGAGAGTTATGAGCTGCAGGTGATTATACCCTCTAATGATTTGAGTTTTCTCCTCTTGAGTCGATGTTCACTCATGAATTGGAGTATTTGAATAATTAAGTTCTTGATGTGTATATTCCTGAGTCTGAACAGAGACTATTAAGATCGCTGAGGAGTCGAGAGTTTGTTTGATTGAGTGAGTATTGAGACGAGTCTTGAGTCTACTCGTGCCTTAATCCTATCTCTGCTCATCATTCAAGGACAAATGATCCCAGAGAGGAGATAATGTAACACCCCATCAAATTATTGAAATGCCCTTAAATAGAATTGTGCGCATAACGCGTCTTCCCAATCTTGGATGGAAAATCTGAGATTAGATTTGCGATCAACACGAAAAACTAAGTAGAATCCTTGAGCGAAGAAGAGGACAAAGAGCTAGGGTACAACGGATTGGGGCTAACCTCTTGAGAAATTGAGTGTCAAACTCTATACCAGGTATATAAGGCTAGCATGGGATTGTTCTCCCATGTGCCCCCTAAATGTAGAGAATTGATGGTTGAAGGTGATGAGTCCTGTCTGTATAATTCTTGAATGTTTTAATGGAAACTATTTTATCTTATATATATTTTTTATTGAATGGGATGATTATCATAACTGAATTACTTGTTTACATAGTTTAAAATGAATGAGTTGCATGAGCATATAAGCCCTACATGATTATGTGACTAATGAGTTCAAGAATAAACCTAGGGATCGTTGTCTAGAGCCTTGATCACATGATTGTATTTGCTGGTTGTGGTTCGAGTCCTAAATTGAACAAATTGAAGGTGATGATAATGAATTGAGAACCTCAAAGAGGTTGATCGTAATCTTAAAGGAATATTTCCAAATTCCTTCAGTTAATGAATGAATAATGAATTGATGTCCAAGTCCAAGGGAGACTAAATGATGACAAAGGATGGATATTAACGTTCATGATCATGTTGAGTCTATGGCAGAAGTATCGAGTGCCGAAATAGGTAAGAGTGAATACCACTCGCACTCATAACTACGTGGGCAGCATAGGTGAGGATTGAACCATGAGAAATGGATGCTTCCTTAGTCCCAAAAGAGCACTTAATTGTATTTCTATTATGGATCCAATAATGCACGCCCCCTACCCCGACAAGGTGTTAGTGGATGTGGCATTGACATTAGATTGTTGTATCATCACCAACTCATAGGTGATGGTTATAGGTCCAAGAAACTCCTATATAGGTTCCCTCTTGATAGTACTCAAATGTTGATGTGATGGCATAAGTCTTGACTGATGTTAAATGTGGTAGTATCTATTCCTTGTTCTGAGATAAGATGAATACTTGATGAGCAATTGTTTCCATGTTATCCTGTTTATTTTTCTTACTTTAAGACTGTTTACATACCGTACATTCCACGTACTAATGCCACTCTAGCACTTCATTGTTTTATGATGCAAATTCAGCAGACAGAGGATTTCAGCAGGCGAATCGTTAAGGGCTAGACTTCCAGCTCTAGAAATTTGGTAAGTCCTCCCTTGCATTCGAAGGATGTTTTTTATTTCTTTTTTTATGATTCAAGTTGTTATAAGGTTGTGGAAGCTATAGCCTGTCATGGTACCTTCTTAGATTGTTATCTATAGAGGCTTCATAGACATATAGAGATGATGGGTTGATGTTAGGGTTCTTTCCCCCTTTCCTTTTCCAAAATGAGTTCTATTTACATTCTATGATGTTTGATAGATATTGATGACCAACTCTGTGTCCTATGGCCTATGTTTTATTGATGGAAATATGATAGGATAGAGTGCCCGCTGGTATGCATTTTTATGTCTTCCACCAATTTTAAAGAAAGAACGAATGTAACGAGGCTAGGTGAGTCACTTGGGGACTAACAATAGTCTTTGAGTGCCAGTTACGTCTAGGATACCCTCATGGGGCATGACACAAATGCAACATTGTGAATATGACTGTGGGGATCCTACGAAGGCATACCCATAAAGAACCCATGATTTTGAAGTATTTGAAGGAGGCCATAGACACTGTGAACTTGTTGTTGGCTGGTAGCGTTGGTAACATTATAGCTCCTGTGACATCCATGGCCATAAGGTTCAACCTATATTGGTTCCAACCATATGCATTTTGTTGAAATCCCTATGGTGTGGCCTATTTTCCCTTGGAGGTGGGTTTTCATCTCCACCCACATCATCATCATTTGATCCCTAGCTTCATCAATCCCGATGTCTTTGTTTTCTTGGGCCATTCTTCTTGCAATTTGGTGGATCTCCAAGTTAGTTGGAACTAAGGGATTGCCCTTGCTCCTTGTGTTGGACATACAAACCTAGTACACCCTGCAAAAGAAACTAAATAAAAAAATAAAAAATAAAAGTAAAATACAAGAGAATTTAGAAATTAACACTTGAATTAACTATTAGTGAAATCAAGTCAAAACCTAACCATATTCCCTTGCAACGACGCCATAAATTTTATGTTCACACTCTAACAGTAAATAGGTTGTTATCAAGTATAAATCTAACCAAAGGCTAGGGTTGAATCCACAGGGAATACAGGGTTGACTACGTTGATTCACCAATAATCATTTCAAGCATCAATCAACTATATTCTCTAAAGAGGGGGGGTCGCAAATTGGAGTAAAATAACTATAAAAACTCTAGTAACAATCACGAAGAGACAATCAATTTGAGGAGCAACTTGGGAATTTTGTTCCTCATGATTCACTAACTCAATTACCCCAGATAACATAAATTCAATTATGGCATTGCATACAAAATGGTAACTTAGGTTCTTCCAGCCCTTTGGTAAAGGTAAAGGTCAAATTTCACCATTACGCTTGATTGGCTACCATGGTGTGCCAAACTAACCATTACCTATTGTCTTGGTCAACCTCTCCTTGTTCAGGTTTGGTTGATTAGATAAGAACATATAAATCGAATCCTGTCACCCATTTCCTTTTCCTATTCATCACCACCTTGGTTGGGATCATATGACACTAGGTGGGGTTTGATGTTGGGCACCATCAAACAACAAGTAATCCAAAGGAAAATGGATAATATATACAAATACCTAACTAAAGAAATGCAAATAATCCGGGTTATCTCAAGATAGAGATGGGACAATTTTTATAGACACTTCGAGCAACAATGGACTCTCCTACAGGGTTACTTCATAGGGTTCATGGAGACCTTTGGGACATACATGAAATTTATCTGCAAGAAATAGGGTTACAAATGGAAAATTTTCTCCTGGATCTAAAAGTGCATATGCATCAAAATAAAAAACTTTCAACATACCGATGACAACATCCAGAGCCTCTTCGACCTCTTGGTGACCATTGAGAGCATAAAACCAGTTGGTCCTTTGGGTGTCTTGAACTTGCTTAGTTTGGCCTTTGGGCCTTTCATCATCATTAGGCTTCTCACATTTAAAGAAAACATTGGACCTGGCTAGACATTCTCCCTTATGGAGTCTTCCACATTTGGGGAAACTTGGGCTTTGTAGATTAGGAGCAGCCCCCTTGTCCTTAGTGAACCAGGAAGGAGGAGTGCTGATAGATTCTTATCCACCTTACATTTATCCACCTTGAAACTTGTGACCACCATTCTTTTGGTGAGAGTACCTCCTACAATTAACTCAAGCCCTCTTGGTCTCCCTTGCCCTTTCTCATAGCTTCTCCTCATCTATTCGATCCACATAAGTCATCAAGTGGGAGATGTCCATCTCCTTGACTAGCATGACCATCTTCCATTCCTTGGAGACAAAATCGAAGATACTAGAGATGAAATAGATCATGCGAGATCTTGCATTTAGAACCATGAAGGGAGCATACTTGGAAAGCTTGGTGAATTTGAGTGCATACTCACTCAAATTCATGGTCTCTTGATAAACTCTTGTACCCTTGCCTCCTTAAGCTCAATTGGGAAAACTTGGGTCCAAGAAGGCACACTTGAACTCTTCCCATCCAATGGGACCTGTTTCTTGGCCCTTCTCATCCGCCCATTTCTCATACCAAATGTTAGCCACCCCTTTGAGTTTGTAAGTCACTAACATGGCTTTCTCCTCTGAAGGGATATACATCACTGTAACTACCCGATAGACTTCCTCAATAAAATCAATAGGGCCCTCCTCTTGGAGCCATGAAACTTTAAAGGGTTGAACCACTTGAAGTCACGCACTCTAGCAGTCAAAGTGGGAACTTGGGAGGAACGACTATCTCTCGGTTAGCTTGATTGGCCAATGCTTGGGCCAACAAAATGAAGGCTGCTCGGAACCCCACATGAGACACTCCATCATCTTGTTGAAGTGGAGTAACTTGTATATTGGGAGTGCAACTTTTGTGTGAAGCTCTTTTTTGAAGCATGATCTAGAAATAAGAAAAAGATCGTTGTTAGTTATAGGAATACCTTAGCCAACTCTAAAGGCCCGACATGTATAAGAAATAAAGGAAGGCTCTGCTGAATTGTCTCATAGCCTCTTACTGAAGATAGTGATGTGCTTCACAAGCTTGAGTGATACTCTACCCAACGGGATATTCATTGACATCTGAGGAACATTATAAAACCTTGTCCTCTGAAACCAAGTTCGTAATGACCTGACCTAGGGATTTAGTCATCAAACAATGAATGAGATACCTGAGGGTACCTCATCCAAGCTATCTTAAGCATTCATAGGTACGAAACATAAGGAAAATATGAAAGTACAAATGACAAAGGGTCTGTGGGCCTTTTTAATATAATGAAGCAACATTAAAAAGTATAAATAACTAACATATTTTGTCCATAAAGCATATTGTCTAATACATCAATGGACGAAATCGGTAATGGTTGATTTTCATCAAATAAAAAAGACTCCATAATAGAATAACATAGAATGTAAAAGCCTTAATAAGGAAACGTATATATCATCTCAAAATAAAATACAGGATAGAGTGGCAAATGGTAGAATCCTGTACTACGAGCTCACCAAAAATAAAAGTGCTAGTCTTAAACACCAAACACTAGCCAAGAATCGATGGAGTAGTACCTGTTACTAAATGGTTAAATCATGCAGGCAAAATATATGTTAGTACATTTGAATATATTAAGTATGTGAGATGCAATGCAACGCATAAAATTATAATGCCATCATTGATAAGTAAAACATATAAGTTAGAAATGCTCAACATAAATACATGCATGAATAGGGGACATCATCCAATATGAATGAAATTAAATGCATGCAAAAACATAAGTAATGAAATCATATCATGGAGTCATAAACTTGTGAGAGAAGACCTTAACTGATATATAAGACCATGTGAGCTACTATATGAAATCCAACATAACCCTCTATGTTGGCACAGGGAGATCACTTTCCAGGTGAAACTCCATCAACTTAGCATGAATCATAGTACCATAAATAGCCTACGTGGATACACTATCCTAGCCTACAAAGGTTCCTATGGTGGCACATAATTAGGGACATTGAGATTTATCTTTAATAAGTCATGCCTCAACTAACGAAATGAATCCCAATCTCAAGTCTATTCGTCTTTAAGTCATCCCATGAAATCTTGAAAAAATAACTTAGAAACATAAGCAGCAATCATAGGAGTAGCTCGAATGTAGGAACCATCAAGTGAGTATTGTCCTTTAATCTTGGAGACCTTCTTTGAACATACTTAGGGCAATTGTTAACATGCTTATATCTTTGATAAATAATAACTCTAAACTCATCTTTAATGCCCTAATCATTATCATAAATTATCCAAGACTTTACTCGAAAACTAGGTTAGCCTTTTTAATGGAACAATCATAAATCACATAAATTATGAAAATATACTACATACATGTAAAACATCCCACATCGTATCAATAACAAAACCCATCATTGGGGTGATCATTAATAGCTTGCATACATGTATATACTTAGTAAAAACATCATAGGATGTCATGAATATCATTTAATAACATAAAACATCATGAAATCATCATAAGTATGCATATTAACTTGAAGAAAGTTAAATAAAAGGTAAAATACTTTATGGACTTCATGGGTGAAATTTGACCCACAAATTAAACTCACATACCTTGAAAGAACCTGTGAGGATTGGACTTGAACAGTTGAGAAGAACTTTGAAACCCTAACCTCACCTAGCCCTTTTCTTGAGAGGGTTCTTACCTTAGATATTATTTAGGAATTGGAAGAATGAATACAATGGGTGTTTCTTAGGGTTCATTATCCAATAGAGGGACTTTTCGATCTTAAAACAACTTAGTTTAGGAATAATATTTTCAGAATTAAAGAACTGCCCGTTATTAAAAATTTCCAGATTTCAACTTACGAAAGCTCATTTATAGGCTGTAAATGGAACTATAGACCCTAGGTCTTGTCCATTCTGCTAACATTTTTAAAATTCCTAAAATTAATTTGCTGAACTCAAAAGCACGAAACCATCTTACGGGTTGTATATTAAATTATGGTTCTTGCCTTAGATATTATTTAGGAATTGGAAGAATGAATACAATGGGTGTTTCTTAGGGTTCATTATCCGATAGAGGGACTTTTCGATCTTAAAACAACTTAGTTTAGGAATAATATTTTCAGAATTAAAGAACTGCCCGTTATTAAAAATTTCCAGATTTCAACTTACGAAAGCTCATTTATAGGCTGTAAATGGAACTATAGACCCTAGGTCTTGTCCATTCTGCTAACATTTTTAAAATTCCTAAAATTAATTTGCTGAATTCAAAAGCACGAAACCATCTTACGGGTTGTATATTAAATTATGGGTCGTGGTTGGACTCGTAGAGTCCTTCCACACTTAGTCATTTTTCTCATTTTCATAGACCCTATCACAAGGCATTCAACAGGTCGTATGCCATCTTTTGGGTTGTGTTGTTAATTGTAGATTACTTTCCAGCAAACTCCAAATATTCTTCATGTTTGATACTCCCATCTACAACCCTATCTATTGACTATATTTCTTTCTACAGGCTATCACTAGGTCTATGGGTTACCCCACACTCGGAAACGTTTTCCCTTTCCTAATGTTCATGTTGAAGCGCTAAACCTACGAGTCGTAATACTACCAATGGGCCATAAATCACCCTCGTGAATTTGACTCTAGGTCATTTTAACCAGAATGTTTCCGCACTTTTGGACTCCTAAACTGGTGGTTGTTACTTTCAGTTTGGAAAAAAAGTATGGGAAGCTTTTTAGGATCATTTTACAACGTTAATTCAAATTTTTTGGTGCGAGTCTCATATTCTCATTTTACACCAAAATTGATGTATCTGTAAATTTTATGATTTTATTAACCAAATGATCATAATGATGGTCTGATCCAATGTTTTATACCGTGGCAGAATTCTAAGGCTATTCAAAGGGGAAAAGCTTTGGCTTAGCGACTTGGAGTTCCAGTGATCAGCCTTTGGGTTTGCTACGGTTTTTCTTCTTTTAGATTGAGTTCAAATATGTGAATATATTTGGAATTGCATGAATATTGAGCCATGGTACGAGTTTAGAATGTCATATTTATAAACATTCATGATTTGGCTATAATCGAATTTGATAATGTATGTGTTATATTTTATTAGCATTGCCTTGTTGGTTGATTTACATTGACTTGTATGCTACGTTTTGGAGAACGTTTGACCATAGTCTAGGGTTAGGCAAGTGGTTCCATAGACTTGATATATTCGAAGCCACTAGACTTCACTTTTTTTTACCCTGACATATCTTCAGACAATATAAGTCCTCGTAGTCTTGTTTAGCATCTACTAGATATGATCCTAAGTTAGGTAGTAACACATTTGTGGGACCTTATTATCCTTAGTTCATCTATTTTCCTAATTCAAAATTTTTTTTCACCTCCCTGGCTATTCGACTTCAGAATTATATTAGACCAGACCCAAAATAAGTCATGCCTCAACTAACGAAATGAATCCCAATCTCAAGTCCATTCTGTTTTAAATCATCCCATGAAATCTTGAAAAAATAACTTAGAAACATAAGTAGCAATCATAAGAGTAACTCGAATGTAGGAACCATCAAGTGAGTATTGTCCTTTCATCTTGGAGACCTTCTTAGAACATACTTAGGGCAATTGTTAACATATTTATATGTTTGATCAATCATAACTCTAAACTCATTTTTAATTCCCTAATCATTATCATAAATTATGCAAGACTTTACTCGAAAACTAGGTTAGCTAGGCTTTTTAATGGAACAATCATAAATCACATGAATTATGGAAATATACTAAATACATGTAAAACATTCCACATCGTATCAATAATAAAATCTATCATTGGGATCATCATTAATAGCTTATATACATGTATATACTTAGTAAAAATATCATAGGATATCATGAATATCATTTAATAACATAAAAGATCATGAAATCATTATAAGTATGCATATTAACATGAAGAAAGTTAAATAAAAGGTAAAATACATTATGAAGGACTTCATGGGTGAAAGTTGACCTACAAATTAAACTCACATACCTTGATTATTATTTGTACAAATGGTACTTCGAGCTAGAACCTGGGAGGATCGGACTTGAACAATTGAGAAGAACTTTGAAACCCTAACCTTGCCTAGCCCTTTTCTTGAGAAGAAAAGCTATGGCTTTTCTTCTTTTAGATTGAGTTCAAATATGTCAATATATTTGGAATTGCATGAATATTGAGCCATGGTATGAGTTTAGAATGCCATATTTATAAATATTCATGATTTGGCTATAATCGGGTTTGATAATATACGTGTTATATTTATTAGCATTGCCTTGTTGGTTGATTTACATTGACTTGTATGCTATGTTTTGGAGAACGTTTGACCATAGTCTAAGGTTAGGCAAGTGGTTCCATTGACTTGATATATTCGAAGCCACTAGACTTCACTTTTTTAGACCCTGACATATCTTAGGACAATATAAGTCCTCGTAGTCTTGTTTAGCATCTACTAAATATGAACCTAAGCTAGGTAGTAACACATTTGTGGGACCTTATTATCCTTAGTTCATCTATTTTCCTGATTCGAAATTTTTTTCACCTCCCTGGCTATTCGACTTCAGAATAATATAAAATCAGACCCAAATTTTATTTGGGATTTTTCGGAGGCTATGAAAAGATGATTATTGGAACGTGGAAAACATTGGGTATGGAAAAATTATGACTAGCTTTATGTTAGATCATTTATCCTTTAAATGGCACTGACCAGAGGTTTTCATCCACGTTTTGAGGGCCGAGCTATCTACTTCCTGTTACTGAAAGTTCGTTATCCTAAAACAGAGTCAAAATATAGGGCCCCACCCCCTTTGATTTCATTATTTATTTATGGATAGACGACATTCGTAATTCAAGGTCCAAGCTCTACTCTATCCCTTACAGTGTATAATTATATTGGCATGCCCATAGTGGAAGACTCATTTGTGGTTCAAGGTCTGATCGTTGTGCCTTCCCTATTTCAGAGCTTCAGGATATTGACACTCTCCAACACCTTGATCCTACAAAATTTTCTTATATTCTTAATTTAGTTTCTCTAAGCATCTGTTGGGCCTATCGGGGCTTTTGGGTTTTTACTTAAACTTGGGCACAAGTATACTTACTAGGCTCATGAAGGCCAACTTGAATTTAGTAACTTAGGTCATCTTGTTCTTTTACATTCATGTGCATGCATTTACTGTTTCTTGTTCTTGACCTCTATTTGCGCATTATTCTAGTATTTTCTATTATATTATCTTTAATTGCTCACTCAGCCTATGATGCCTACCGGATAACTATTTTATTCGTAGTCATACAACACTATGCATCTATTTGTATAATACATGTTCAAGTACTAGTTATCGTTGCTGCCATTCAAGCTAGCAGCAACCAATATCTAGAGGCGAGGATGAGCGCATTGTCTTGATCATTTTCATCTCCTTTCGTGTATATTATCATACATTTTGGTGGATCGTCTTTCTCATTTGAGATAGATGCATTTTGTTGTGTATATTTGTGTATTCTTGGTCCGCTTTTGGCTTGTACTCTTTTAGTTGTTTGGCACTCGTAACTTCTGGGTTCTGGGAGAGATTTCAGTTACTCATGTATATTTTGGCTCTCCTATATTGTTTTATTTTTTTATTATTTTTTGGTTATTTAGTTTTTCTGCCTATCTACCAATTGCTAGTTATTCTAGGTTATGAACTGGCTTACCTACTGACGGGTTATTGTAACTATCATCTCGACTCAAGTAATCAGGTCATGATAGAAGTATTTTGCTTGTTGCTTTCAAGTAATATTAATTATTTTATTCTCAGTTATTTCAAATTATATTTTTCTTTTGATTTTAGTCATGATATAAAAAAAAAAGGAGAAAGAAAGAAAAAAGTTAATTTGAAAAGCTATTATTTGATATAAGAAAAATAAATCACAATATTTTATGATGAAAATCACTATTTCTCACTTCCGTTCAAATAGCAAAGAATTTTGCTTGTTCTCATTCAGTCATTTTCTCTTTTTCAGACGGTACTAGTTGTTTCGTTCATTTTTATTTTTGATTTTTTTCCTCCTTGTGTGTATATCAAACTAGAAATCTGTGTATTGCTTGTGTTTTCTTTGTTTTTATATGGTATTATTTTGAACATATAGCTTTGCCATTTTTTCCTTTGATATTTAGCTACTCAACTATTAATATTCATGACTTGTAAAAGTGGGATAATGTAGAAAATTTAATGCTAATAGCTATTTTGAGTAATGAAAAGCTGAGGAATCATAGCTACATTAACACATCGATTCCATTGGCAAAAATTATGATTTTTGCTTTTGTAGTTGGCCCCTCAACATAGGTGATTGAATTATTTCAACTTTGATCCATGAATATGGTTTGTGTTTGATACCATATGAATACATTACTGATTGGTAAAACAAATACAATAAATCGTCTTGGAATAATGGTAAGTTCTTGAATTGTTTCCCTTATTGATATCAAAGCCTATACTTTTTGTTTCCTATTCATAATCTACTTCCTCATAAAACCAATGTTACAGGAGAAGTATTTATTACTTGTTAATTTATACAAAATAAACTAAATCGTTGTGGTAGCGTGATTTCTATGACTTTGATTACTATCCATCACTATAGATGACTGAATTCATGAACAAGTAATTATTTTTTTTTTTAAAAAAAGATTATTTTTAAGATCCCTGGAATTAGAGAAAATTAGTTCTGATATTTTTGGATTACTAGTTGAATCTCTTGAAAAGGAAAAAGAAACGAATCCATCGAAAGAAGGCACGGATGACTCGGGGTATGAACAAATTTGGTTGGAGTTTTACTTTTACATGTGGTGCCATTGTTTATGTGACATTTGTTTCCATAAGATGGTATACTTGCATTAGAATCATAGGTGTTATATGTCACTACTCTTACTAAAGTTTGTTACTTCTTTTATACAATTTTCATTGTTAATCGGATTGAACAAATATAGACGTACAGTTCTATTTGTGTTGAATTTAGTTACTTATTTTTTAGTACTTCGTATATTGTAACCTTTACAACCAGAATCAGTGGGTGTTAATTTCTTTAACAAAGATTATTTTTAGCAAATTCTACCATTGTATTGATACTGAAGAATTTTAGTTATCCAATCTTTACTTTTCTAAATAACTAGAATCAAGGATGGTATGACCCTTGACATCATCCTACATTTATGACTAACTTGTTCCATTTTCTTTGTGAATTGTGATTGAAACATGTTACTAGCATCATTCAGTAGTACATTATTAAAATGACAATAATTTAGGAGCTTTAGTTGAATCTTTATATGACAGAACTGAACTTCTTCAAGTAATCTCATAAATCAAAAATTGAACAGAATCAAAATAGAAAAAATCAAACCAAATTAAATTTATTTTAATTTTTATTTTCAATTAATACTTTCATTAGATCAAAAATAAAAATTTAAACCAAATTTTATAAAACGAACTGAACCGACCAAATGTCCGGTCCAAATTGCATATCAAGATTCAAGATATTACATGCATCATAGATTTATTTATTATTTAATATTGTATATATAGAATAATGTTTAATTTTGGCTTATAACACTAGATTACGTGGGTCTATCCTTGAAAATATAAATCTAGTCAAAAGACTTTCAAAAAGAAGCTAGACAAAAAAGCTGAATCTTAAAAGATTGTGTGTTACATTGTTTATTTTTTATATCTTAATATGCTTTGGTACACGATTTCATCCATTGTTTTAATTTAGCATTATGTTTTAAAACTTAAACCTCTAGGTGATATTTTCATGTACTTTGTGGGATTCAGAAGTTCTTGTGGAAGCATATTCTTCGTGGAAGACGATGGCAGCAACTTTTGATGATTTCAAAAAGGATTGCCAGTTAATTAATGACAATGATTGTCACGACCCAAGAGTAGGGCCTGATGTGGCACGGCGAATGGGGAACCCGAAGGCACCCCAAAAAAGCCTCTTTACATATCATTATATATCCTTGGTCATGGAAACAACTAAAAAACAAGTAGAGAATAGAAATAAGGGCAAGGGACTAAGGGAAACTTTCATAGCTTAAAACATACAAGAGTCAAGAGAGTCAAAACTTATAACATCATTACGTAACCTGTCCAACAACACCTACAACACCTCTAAAATAAGAATTGACTGGGAGCCAAGACAACTCTCCAGGCTCACCCTCATAGTTAAATGCAAACAATGAGATAAAGAGAGAGTCTTTGCATATATAAGAACAACAAATATCATCCTCGGAGTTGAGGACTCAACAAACTTGCTTGAAGAGATAGTACTAGCCACGTGGAGGGAAAATGATCATGTGGAGCTCCAGTTCCTACTTGGTAACATCATGTAGGCATAGAGTATGTGTTAGTATGTTTGAATGTAATAAGTATGTAGGATGCAATGCAACAAGAGATAGGCAACATAATCGAAATGCATAATTAGGCAATAAATGAGCATATAACAGTATGATATGCATGAAAGATGCTTGAAGTAAAACATACTTATATAGAACATATTACTTGTGCAAGAAGAGACAGTCGTCATAGACCAAGCAACTTAGTACTTGGAATCCAAGGCATGCCACACACTTGGAAGGTGGATGAGGTACATACCCCCTATCTTTGATAGTACGGGATTGCCACCACTCGACAAGGTAGATGAGGTACGTACTCCTCATCTTTGATATGGTCAACTTGCAACACTATAGGTACTTTCCATGAACATCTCCTATACACATTTCTTTCATCATCATAAAGTCACTTAACTCATATACTATGCATTAGACCTTCAATAACTCAAAAATCCATAATCGGACATTTTATCAAACACTTGGTGGGTGTGTAATGCTAGTATAAGACCAAACAATTCAAGAGTGAAATCATGCAAGAAAACTTGAAGTTGTAACACCCCACACCTTATAATACTAGTACAATACAAATGAAACATGACATGGTTTGGTCAGATTAGCGCTAATTTTTAAAAGTTCTTGAATCTCGTGTTAATGGGCTATATGTGCGTCTAACGCTTAAGAGGGTCGAGTGCATATGTGTTTTGTGTCGAATTGAGGAGATTACTTCCTTAAATGAAGTGAGAGAATTGAGTTGCTTGTAGGACTTAACAAGCTAGCAGGTGAGTCACCTACTTGCTTAGCTTAAATTTGCTAGCTAAACGGAGACGAGGCTCGACGTCGAATTTTCTCAAGTCCAATTATGAGTAAAGTCTATGTTAATAGTGTACATTTGGACCATATTTTAGCATCATGGATGGACTATATTTTCATCCCAAGAAGAATATTAATAAGGTCCCAAAGACATCATAACCCACTTTGCTAATTGGGCCCAAACTAAGTGAAGTGAAAGTTGGAAAATGGACAGCCCAAGCTCATCAACTTGGAGAACCATTTAGGCCAAGTGAAAGGGGAAAGGAGCTGAATCACCAGCTTGGTAATACAGGGCTAAAGTATCCTTAGTAATTTGGCCAAGACCCTTTTATAAAGGGCTCAAAAGCAGCTCCCACAAGTCATTTCTCAACTTGAACACACAAAAATTAGATTGCTCTCTAAGTTTCCTCTCAACTTTTATTAACTTTGTAAAGTAGCTAAAAGGAACTTCTAGGGTTCTTGGAGAAAACCTATACCTTGAAGTTAGAGGTAAGTAAGTTTAAACATGTGTTTAGTATGGTTTTCTTATGAAAAACAAGAAGTATATGCTAGTTTGTTTGTGCCGGAAATTTGAGACAACATGTATTTAGAAAGTTATTGCATACTTGCCTTTTGTTTTAGTGACTTCTCTATGGTTTGTGGGATTTATTATGAAGAGAAGTTTATGCTCTTAACATGATTTGAGTTATAAATATTACTCTAAGGTTGCTGCCCTGATTTTGATTTTATTTAACCAACGCGTTTTATTGTGCTATTTTAAGTGTAACGTTGATTGGAACTTGTAGACTGTTGGATGGAATGTCATTGGCTCACGTCTTTCATAAATTCTTGAGTTCTGTAATAAGACAATTTTAGGTCTATTTGCATGTATAAATGTTGTTGGGACAGTTTGGTTAGAGTTGGAATAGTTTTGGAATTGTCGACGTCGAAATGTAGCGAAGGAAGGTAACGTTATGCTGTCCATTTTTAGGTTGTGTAGAATTATTATGTGTTGTGCCTTATGGGATATTGCAAGACTGTTATAGCACTAAAACATGATAGATATGATGTGTACATGCGAATGTATGCTAGAAAATATGATTATAAGTGAAAAGATTTAAGGAATGCGTTTGCGTCGCCAATTATAGGCTTGCTACCCAGGTGTTAGCTTTTGGTGATATTAGGCTGCCAAGAAGTGTCTCTTTACTGCTAATACTAATATTATTACCTACTATGTTGTAGATAAGTACTTGGAGGAAGGGAAGGTTATCTCGAGGTAGTAACGAGGTCATACAACGACGTATGTAAGGCTACTTGATTTCGTATTACTTGGCATGAAATCTAGATTCTTCATTGGCACATAGAGGCACTTGCCAACTCCGACAAAGCTATTAACCATGTCTCCACTCTTTAACATGTTCATATGCTTCCATACATTGTCATCTTCAAATCTTCATATATGCTTGGATACCAAGTCACATGGGTTCTTGTTACTAAATAAAGTTCACGAGTTGTTCCATTTCATACGCATTTCATTATTTGTGTAACATACTCTTTTTCATTGTCATATTGTCTTGTATGATTATCTACATGTCACATGCTACATATACAGTCCTACAGCTCCAATATTGTGACCACCAAAAGAACCATCTCAAAGATAATTGAAAGATAAAGTACATTGTTTACTAATAGGTGGTAGCCCAAGGGGTGGAAGAATTACCTAGCCAGGGATGATCCTATCATGAGTGGTAGCCCGAGGGGTTAAGGAAGAACCTAGCCATGAACGATCTCGATATATTGTTTATTGATGGGTGGTAGCCCGAGGGGTAGAATAATCAGCTAGCCAGGGACAATACTACCACAGGTGGTATCTCGAAGGGTTAAGGAATAACTAGCTAGGGATGATCCCGATACAGTTTACCACTGATCAGTTGGTCATTTGTATTACAGCTGTGCACAGATTATACAGTAAAGGTAACGTGATATAAAGAACATAAAGTACATGATTCCAAAGTATAACTAAAGGTGGTCTCTTATCCTACACCAGTGCATAGTT
>JAABOM020027430.1:0-17736 GCA_011800125.2 Solanum clarkiae
AAGTGTTTTCTTTTGGTAAGGTATGGGAATTTACGGATTAGGGTGAAGTCTGAGTAGCCTTTAGTCCATAACCTCCCCTATTTTTAATTCCAAGCTTTTCTTGTCATGTTTCTTTTTCCTTGTGGATGTTATAATTTATGTAAAACTGGCATGTTTAGGTAGTGTAGATAATTTGTAGATATATAGTGATTATTATTTTTTGGCATGTACATAATCTTGATTAGTTTTATGAATGTTTTGAAAATTTGGTATCCTCAAAATTTTTTAGATTGTTTGTTGCCAATGTAATCTTGTATATGATTATTTGGTAACATTTTTTCATATAAAGAGAAGGAAAGTTGAAACTTGAAGCATGACCTGCGAGTCCATGTTGATTGTGTATGGGATGCCATGTGTGTGTGAACCTATTTTGTCATATTCTTGCATTATGTACTGACTCAGAACTTGCTTTGTTACTCTATGATTGGACTAGAGATATGATTGATTATGGGAGGGTCTTAGGCCACTGTTCTTTTAAGTTAGCCTACTTTTTCCTAAATGACCTACCAAATGTAATAGTAATCCTTTGTTCCAAATGTTTGAGCTTTACATGTACCTTTTCTTTCTTGACACCTAGCTAGCCTAACCTTGTTTTGTAAAATACCTTGATAATTTGCCCTGGTCTATCCTTGAACATGTGAACCTTAATTGACGTTAAAAACCATAGTTAAGGGTGGTTACCAAAAGTGGATCTCGTTGAGGGAATGGATATTGTGTATTTCCCATCAAACTAAAAGCCTAAGTTGAGGGTGCCCTTTGTTATGGTAAAGTAATGAAAAATGAGGTGGTCAGTTAGTAAAGAAAGAAAGAAGAAAAGAATAATGTGCCTGATGAGAGAAAAAGAAAAGAGAAGTGTCTTGGATTGAAAAGAAAAGCAAAATGATTCGAAAACGTGGCACAACTTAAAAAGGAAAACAAAGCACCCAGAAAAGCTTTAAAAAATGAATAATGAGGGAGGATATAATGAGAATGGTTGAGTTATGGAGGTAAAATTTTTGAAAAATGTGGTTCAAGGATAGCTTTTAGTCACTACTTGCCTAAAAGGTCATATCAAAACCCTATGAGCCTACGTTTCAAGCCCATTAAGTCTAAAGTGATCCTAGTTCAACTAATCGACAGTCCGGAATATGAGTAAAGGGGCAAGCCTATGGTATTAGTTATCATACATGAATTTCAATTGTGAGAGTCAGAATTTTTGCACAGTCCCTGAATTTTGATTGCTTTTTGAGTGAAATATAAGGATTTTCTTTCTGTGAGGGTATTTGCATTGCATGATTGACAGGTGACTTGTTCAGTGACTGTGGATAGATGATACTCCTTAACTTGCCAATGTTGGATTGTCAGATGCATCATTATGTTTTTATTTCTTTGCAACCATGTTTTTAAAATGAGAGTTGGGTACCTAAATTGATGTTAAGGGATGTATATGCCATAAGGATAGTTGCTATCTATTTCGCATTGTCTATATAGATAGAGTCGTTGCTTGACGGCAAGAAACAATTCTAAGTTTAGGGTGTTGATGTATTGTCAAAATACAACACATTTGATGCCTAAAACAAGGGATTTTGCAAGTTCTTATTGCGACTTTTTATGGGTTTTATGTGTTTTTGTGTTGTTCTTGCAGAAAATACAGGTTGGCATGATTTTGGGAGAAAATTGCAGATTTTGCTGAATTACAAACATATGAGCCACCCTACGAGTCATAGCCCAAGCTATGAGTCGTATGGTGCCCTCGTAGCAAGAAACAGTAAGCAAAATCAAGAATATGTAAGGTGAGGTCAGTCATACGAGGCCACCCTACGAGTCGTAGGTCTCGTTACGACTCGTATGGGTGGAGGCTGTAGCATGGAACATTGATCCAAAAATTTGGACCAAGAACTGAACACCTAGACTATGAGAAGAGAATACGAGTAATAGACCAAGAAATGACTCGTAAAAGTGGGTCATAGAAGTCAAGTCCAAAATACCAAATGCTAACTATGAAACCATGATTATGACTCCTAGGCCACCCTACGAGTATTATCTGCTAGACGTAATAGTTGCTATCTGTATTTTCCATCTAATTTTAGGGTGTTTTTGTAGATGATATAAATACTTAATGTTACAAATTTAGCAGAGAGACTTTTCGGGAACAATTTTTTAAACTCCATCCCCTTGGATATTTTCTCTAGAATATTTCTAGGTTTTAGTGTAGATTTCATTTTTTAATTTGAAGACCCATTTTGGGGGATTGAAAAATCACATTGTACTCATTTTCCATTAATCCAGGCTTGTGGTTTTCAACTTGAAGGTGTCTTTGTTCTTCATTGTTTTGGGTAATCTCTTAACTATGTCTATCATATTCATTGTTGTTAATTTTGCCTTAGCCATGAGTATCTAAGCAACAACAACTTGGGGTTGTAGGAACCATGAGTAGTTGACTTGAAATAACCTAGACATTGTGCATTTCTTTGATGTGGTGTTTGCATATTATTGTTTGTTTCCCTTCACTTTGAATATCGTTTGGTGGTGGCCAACACCAAACCCCGCCTACTATCACGATCCCCACCAAGGTAGTGATGAAGAGGAAAAGGGAAGTAAATGATAGGATTCAATTTATGTGTTCTCATCTAATCAGCCAAACCTGACCAAATAAAGGTTGAATGGGACAACGGGTAACGGTTAGTTAGCACGCCGTGGTTGCCGACCAAGCGCCATGGTGAAATTTGACATTCAACTTCACAAGAGGGATGGAAGAACCTAAGTTACCATCTTGCATGCCAATTCCTAATTAGAGTCATGTTGTCCAGGGTAATTGAGTCAACGAATCGTGGGGAACACAATTCCCAAGTTGCCCCTCAATTTGATTGTCTTTTAGCATAAATAGCGTAGTGTTTATTTTTGTTCTTCATTTTGAATCACAAAACCCCCCATTTTAGAGAATATAGTGATAGATAGTTGAAATGATTATTAGTGGATCAACTTAGTCAAGCCCCGTATTTCCTGTGGATTCGACCATAACATTTGGTTAGGTTTATACTTGACTGCGACCGCTTTACTGTTGGAGCATGCACATCATCGACCCTAACCTTGGTTAGGTTATGGATCTTTACAACAAGTGTTGTCATGACCCAAGCCTAGAGCCTAGACATGAACCGACGAATGGGGAACCTAAAGGAAGCCCAAACAAGCCTCTTAGCAATCACACTTCCTTGGTAGCGGAAGCAAAATAACAACAACAAGAGATATAAGTAAGGGAAAAGGGACTAAGTGAAGTCTTTGATATTCACAAAATACTTAATAGTCAAGCTCATAGCATAAGTACATCAATTCTTCTAACAACACCTCTAACATAGATTGGAGCAAGGGCCGAGACACTTTCTGAGCTCACCCTTATAGTATCAAGTGTTCGACATAAAGAGACATTAAATAGTTAGAGTAGCATAGTTAGTGTCCACGGACTTGAGGACTTACCAAAGCTTATCTTCCAAAATGCCAAAACTAGCCATTTGGAGGATGATTGAGAGGTTCTCCAGTTCCTGCATGGTAACATCATGTAGGCATAGAGTATGCGTGAGTACGTTTTAATGTACGAAGTATGTAGGAAGCATTACAGCTAGACATAAGCCAATATAGTCAAATGCATAATCATAAGCAAAGGATAAATGTAATATCAATATGGGATGTATGATCAATGTTAGAAGTAAAATATGCTTGTAAATCATATAACTTGTATAGAACATAATACATGTACAGGACGAGACCATAATCAATGACCAAGTTACTATTACATGGAAACAAAGGCATGTCACTTGGAAGGCGATTGAGGTATCCACCCCTCAAATGGTGGTACGGGCATATCACCCCCCAACAAGGTGGTCAAGTTATCTACCCCTCAACGTGGTAGCATGGGCATCTCATCCCCAACAAAGTGGTCGAGATATCTACCTCTCAACGTGGTAGTATGGGCATGTCTTCCTCCAACAAGGTGGTCGAGGTATCTACCCCTCAACATGGTAGTATGGGCATGTCATCCCCAAACAAGGTGGTCGAGGCATGAACCCCCTCAATAAGGTAATTGGGCATGTCACACCCCAACAACTTACGGTCAATTTCAACACTATAGGTACTTTTCATGAATTCAATACGTATATACAATCCCTTAATCATTGTAAAGTCACTTGTCTTATAAACCATATAGTACACCATCAATAACTTGACAATCCTTGTCAAGACATTTTATCAAACAGTTGGTGAGTGTGTAATGTTAGTTCAAAATCATGCAATTCATGAGTGAAACAATATGAGAAAACTTAATGTAAATCAACCCACCAACATATAGTATAACCCTCATGTAAGATACCTTGAAATCCTTCAGCAAATCTCATAATAGAACACAGTTTCATAGCTCAAAACATGCATAGTATCAATAGACATAACTAATTCATAGTCTAGGCTTGAAAATGGTAAACATGCATAATCAGCCAACATTGCATAAAACTCCAACATAATTTATAATCAAAATCAGTAATAAAAGATACCTATAGATGATACAACCTGAAGACATGTAATTTTAATAAAAAGGGAGATTGGGCTCCATGGATGAAAGGACCTAATGGATGAAACCCACATACCTTAAAATTGGATTTTCCTGATATAGACTTGAAAGAGACTTGAAGCTCTAATTAAGTTCTTGAGATCAAGAATTAAGATTGGGACACTTCAATATGGGTGAAATATTTGGTTGTCTTGGAGAGGGTTTTGAGAATTTCTTGAGTATTATAGAGTTGAAAAATGGCTAAGTATATGTATTTTCACGCATAAGGGGGCATGGGGCTATTACCACAAGGCACTTGGGCTGAAATTAAAAAAAATTAAGGAAAATCTAAAACTGATTTGCGTCATGTCCACGATGTGGGCCCATCACGCAGTCCTAGTTTGTACTGCTCCGCGCCCATGGCGTGTCGCGTACAGGGCGCGAACAAACACTAGATAAGGAAATTTTAAGAAAATTCTTTTTCGTTATGGGTCCTTTAAAATTGGGGTTATACCCATTTCCCAATCAATTTTCCACCTGATTGAGAATTTGAAGTCGGATTTTTATATCACACATGGATTTTGAGTTATATTGAAATTATGTTATCGATATTTTCGAATCATATTTTTGGGACATTTTTGGGGAATTTCAATATTTCTCTCTTGGGAACATTCATCCCCAAAGTCAAAGGAACGTACAAAGAGAAGTAATCATAAATATTTTAGTCCGACATAAATGCAACAAATGCATTTAAACACCATTTCAAAAATGCCAACATGAATGTCAAAAATAACCATAAATTTGTCAACATAAACATGAATGCATGCAAAATAACATAAGGGTTGAAACTTAAGACTTGAAAGCATATAAGGGACATAAATTAGTACCTTCAACTTGAGTATAATGGAAGAGATATGGATATTGCTTTCTTATGTCCGTCTCGGCTTCCCATGTGGCACTTTCAACTTGTTGGTTCCTCTAAAGGATCTTGATGGAAGCTACATCTTTTTTTCTCAACCTCTTTACTTGTGACCTCTTCATAAGTCAATTATCTTCTACAATACCCACAAGTCGAAGGGCACTATAGCACTTGGGTCACCTACACACTTCCTCAATATGGACACAGGGAAGACCGGTTGAATAATGTCCATATTTATAGGAAACTCCACCTCATATGCAACCTTACCCACTCTCCCCAAAACTTGATGAGGACCCACAAACCTTGGGCTTCATTTTCCCTTCTCGCAAAATTGAACCAACCCTTCATAGGTGAGACTTTCAAGTAAACCCAATTGCCAACCTTAAACTCAAGATCTCTTCTCCTCATATCGGAATAGGCCTTTTGTCGATTTTAGGTTATTTTCAATCTCTCCCTAATCAACCTCACCTTCTCCAAGGATTACATCGCCAAATCCATACCTAGCAAAGCCATTTCCCCCACTTCAAACAACCCAACTGGGGATCTACAACACCTACCATAAAGAGCTTCAAAGGTGGCAATACTAATACTTGAATGGTAGCTATTGTTGTAAGTAAATTCAATAAGTGGAAGATGTTCATCCTAATTACCTTTAAACTCCAAAACACAAGCTCTAAGCATATCAGCAAGAGTTTGGACAGTCCTCTGGGCTTAACCATCCATTTGAGGGTGAAAGGTCGTGCTCAGCTTAACCTTGGTACCAAGACCTCTTTGGAAGGACTTCCAAAACTGAGAAGTGAATTAAGCACCGCGATCTGAAACGATAGACAAGGGAACCCCATGCAATTTAACCAACTAACGCATATATAAGTTGGCATAAGCTTCGACACCATAAGTAGTTTTAACCGGTAAGAAGTGAACCGACCTTGTCATTCTATCCAGAAAAACCAAAATAGAGTCAAAATGTTTCCTAGTCTTCGGCAACCCAACAACAAAATCCATGTTGATCTCTTCCCACTTCCAAGTAGGAATTCTAAATCTTGGGCTAGGCCACCCGGCCTTTGATGTTCGGCTTTTACTTACTGGAAATTGTGATATTCGGATATGAATACAACAATGTCTCTCTTCATACCACCCTACTAATACACTTCCCTTACGTCTCTATACATCTTTGCAGAACCAGGGTGAATGGAATAGGATGAATTATGGGCCTCCTTCAAGATCAATTCTCTCAAGTCATCCACATTTGGCACACACAATCTACCTTGGTACCTGAGGGAACTATCGCCCCCTTGGGAGAAAACCTCCACTTTATCATCTCTCTTTAAAGCCTTCGACTCTAGCAAGGCGGGGTTAACATATTGTGTTGCATTTACCTCCTCGATAAAAGAAGATTTAGAACCATCAATAACCACAACAGCCTTATTGCCTTTACCTCCTCAATCAAAGAAGATTTAGAACCATCATCAATCGCTATACCCCCATTATTAACTTCATACAACCTAAAGCACAATCTAGGTAACTAAGGAACCTCTCTAGCCACCTCTTTGCCACCATCATCAACATGGGCTAGACTATCCATAGACACCCTACATAAAGCATCGACCACAACATTGCTTTGTCAGGGTGATAATACAGACTCATATCATAATCTTTAAAGATCTCTAACCACCTACTTTATCTCAAGTTAAGATCTTTCAGGGCGAACACTTATTGGAGATTCTTGTGGTTGGTAAACACATCACCATGAAACCCATACAAGTAGTGATGCCAAATTTTCAAAGAAAATACTACGACAACCAATTCAAGTTCATGGGTGGGATAACTCTTCCCATGCACCTTAAGTTGCCGAGAGGCATATGCTATCACCTTACCACTTTGCATCAAAACACTCCCCAGACCAATTCTTGAGGCATTACAATATACAACAAACCCTTCCAACCATTCATGTAGAGACAAGATAGGAGTGGAGACAAGTTCATCTTTCAAAGTTTAGAAACTCTTCTCACACTCAGCGGTCGACAAAAATTTCACCTTCTTTTTTCTTAATTTTGTCATGGGAGAAGCAATTGAAGAGAAACCGTTCACAAACCTCCAGTAATAACCCGCCAAACCCAAGAAACTTCTAATGTACGATGGAGTCAAAGCTCTATGCCAATTTCTAATCACCTCTATTTTCTTAGGATCCAACTTAATGCCATCACCCAACACCACATGCCCTATAAAAGCAACCTCTTTCAATCAAAACTCACATTTCTCACATTTTGCATACAACCTCTCCTCCCTCACTATTTGCAGCACCACCCTCGAGTGATCCACATGCTCCTCCTCACTATGGCAATAAATTAACATATCATCAATATAAACCACCACAAACAAGTATATTTAAGGTTTAAAGACCATATGCATGAGATCTATAAATATAGCTGGTATACTAGTCAACACAAAGGACATAACCACAAACTCAAAGTGCACATACCTAGTCCGGAAGTTCATCTTGGGAATGTCACACTCCCTTACTTTCACTTGGTGATACTTGGACCGAAGATCAATCTTAGAAAAGTGACTATCCCCTTGAAGTTGATCAAAAAGGTCATCAATCCTTAGTAGAGGGTACTTGTTCTTTATGGTGACTCTATTAAGTTGTCAATTGATCAATGCACATTCTAAGAGAACTATCCTTTTTCTTCAAAAATAACACCAATGCACCCTAAGGTGGCTTACTAGGCCTTACAAATCTCTTCTTCAACAAATCCCTCAATTGCTCCTTCAACTCTGCCGCGGCCATATAGTAAGGTGAATAGAAATGGGTTAAGTATCTGGAAGGAGGTCTATACCAAAATCTATTTCCCTTTCGGGAGGAACACCAAAAATCTCATCAAAAAAGACATAAAGAAACTCATTAACCACCAGAGTTGAATCAATAGGAAGGACTTTGGACTTAACATCCCTAACTCTCACAAGATTATAGAGACAACCCTTAGAAATCAACTTTTGGGATTTAAGGCATGAAATGAATCTACCCTTGACCACTACATCACAACTTTCCCACTTAAGGATGGGTTCATTAGGGAATTGGAATTTCACCCTATGGGTTTTACAATCAATAGAAACATAATATGCATGCAACCAATCCATCCCTCAAATGACATCAAAATCCACCATATCTAATTCAACAAAATCGTAAGGCAAGATTTTATGCAAGATGAACATGGCACAATTTCTATAGACTCTTTTAGCAAAAAATGGACTCACCAACGGGGGTAGACACTTCATCAGGTTCTCACAAGAACTTGGTAATCACATGAAGCTTTTTTGCAACAAAAAGAGTAATAAAAGAAAGAGTGGCACCTAGGTCTATCAATGCACACGCAACAAAATAAAAAACCCTTAGCATACTTTCGAAGCATCATGGAAAGTCTAATGATCCCTAGATGTGTATGGTTGAGAACGTCGATCTTCATAATCCTTAGTAGTCCATGGAAAAATGTCTCGATTATGATCGTTTTCACCACACTTGAAACATGCAATTGAATCGGCCAAACAATCTCCTGGATGGTACCTTATACACTTGTGACACATTGGGGAAACTTGCACACCAACACCTTTTCCTTTCCTTTGAACATATGGACAACTAGGAATCTTGTGGCCCATCTTGCCACGCCTAAAGCATGCACCATGATTGCTCCCACACTTTGGGCACCTAAGGTGAATCATCCAACCATTGCCACATTAATTTTGGACTCTTCTTCTCCCTTTCTTTGAGACCACTAGGAAATCATTCATCTTTTGCCCCACACCGGCTTGAAACAACCCTCAACTTCTGCCAAAAACCTCCCTTGATATTTATTGCCACACCTTTGACAAGTGACAAAAGGGATCCTATTCTTCTTGTACTTGGGAACCGGTAGACTAATAGAAGATAAGGCACTCCTAACTCGATCCTTCTTAGCCTTACACCTCTTCCTCTCATCCCTTAAAGTCTCAGGAGAACCCACTTGATAATTGAGTTGAACGGTTACAACTGTAGCCAATAGCCATAGAGTATTAGGAACCTCCATATTCGACATATCACCGTTGGGAAGTTGACCCCCAAGAGAAAGTGGTCACTGCCTTGCCCACCATTCTGAGCAGCTTGAGACATATTCTGAAATGTGATGGTTAGGGATTAGCAATAAGACTTGGGGGACTTAGCTCTACCATAAGACATAGATCATAAAGAAGAGAAACATTTCTTAAAATGCCTCATAACCTCCCATTTATAGTTGTAGCGCGCTTCACAACCATGAATAAGACTCTAATTGACATCGTGTGTTAGATTTCGAGGACCATTAAAAACCTAGTGCTTTGGTACCAAGTTCGTCATGACCCAAGCCTGGGCCTTAGACATGACACGGCAAATGGTAGAACCCGAAGGAACACCAAACAAGCCTCTTAGTATATCAATCACATATCCTTCATTGCGGAAGCAAAAGAACAACAACAAGAGATATAAATAAGGGAAAAGGGACTAAGGGAAGTCTTTCACAATCATAAAATACTCAAGAGTCAAGCTCTAATATAAGTGCATCAACTGTTCCAACAACGCCTCTAACATATATTGGGACAGGGGCCGAGACACTTTTTGGGGTCACCCTCATAGTGTCAAATTTTCAACAAAAAGAGATAAAAATAGCAATAGTAGCATAGCTAGTGTCCCCGGACTTGAGCACCAACCAAAGCTTATATTTCGAAATGCCAAAACTAGCTACATGGTGGATGATCTAGAGGTGCTCCGGTTCATGCATGGTAACATCACGTAAGCACAGAGTGTGCATTAGTACATTTAAATGTACTAAGTATGTAAGATGAAATGCAACAAGACATAAGCCAATATAGTCAAAATGGATAATCATAAGTAATGAATAAGAATAATATCAACATGGCACACATGATCAATGCTAGAAGTAAAACATGCTTGTAAATCATATAACTTGTATAGAATGTAATCCATGTGCGAGAAGAGACCATAATCATATACCAAGAAACTATTACTTGGAATCCAAGCCATGTTACGCCCCTGGAAGGTGATTGAGGTATCCACCCCTCAAATTGTCAAATGGGCATGTCACCCCCCAACAAGGTGGTAGAGGTATCTACCCCTTAACGTGGTATTATGGGCGTGTCACCCCCCAACAAGGTAGTCGAGGTATTTGCCCCTCAACATGGTAATATGGGCATGTCACACACCCCTGCACCAGTAAGGTCGTAGAGGCATGTCACCCCCTCTACAAGGTGATTGGGAATGTAACACTCTAACAAGGTGTGGTCAATTGCTACACTACATATACTTTTCATGAATTTAATACATATATACAATTCCTTAATCATCGTAAATTCACTTATCTTATAAATCATGTGGAAGACAATCAACAACTTGAGAATCCTTGTCAAGAAATATTATCAAACACTTGGTGGGTGTGCAATGCTAGTTTGAAATCATGCAATTATAGAGTGAAATGATATGAGAAAACTCAATTTAAACCAACCTATCAACATTGCAAGTATAAGATTGAAAAAGGTAAACATGCATAATCAGCCAACATTGCATAAAACCCCAACAAAATTTATAATCAAAATTAGTAATAAGAGATACTTATAGATGATACAACTTGAAAATATGTAATTTTAATAAAAAGGGAGATGGGGCTCCATGGTAAAAGGACCCAATGGATGGAACCCACATACCTTAAACATGGGTTATCTTGATGTAGACTTGAAGGAGACTTGAAGCTTGTATGGTGTTTTTGAGATCCATAATTTAGCTTGGAACACTTGAATTTGAATGAAATATTTGGTTAAGTCTTGGAGAGGGTTTTGAGAGTGTGTTGAGTGATATAGAGTTGAAAAATAGCTAAATGTTGGTGTTTTCATGCATAAATGGGCATGGGGCTATTACCCCAAGGCCCTTAGGACGAAATAAAAAAAATTAAGGAAAATCTAACACTAGTCTGTGTTAGGTCCGCAATGCGGACCCATCGCGCAGGCCCAGTTTGCCCTGCTCCGAGCCCCTGGCACATTGCTTGCAAGGCACAAATAGACACTAGGTAGCAAAATATTGCAAAAATTATGCTACGAGTCCTCTAAATTAAGGCTATACCCATTTCCCACTCAATTTTCCCCACCCCCTGATCAATAATATTGAGTTGAATTTTCATATTACGCATGGATTTTGAGATATATTGAAATTATGATTATGAGCATTTTCGAAGAACATTTTCGGGGCATTTTTTGGGCATTTTAGCTGCTTTAGCCTCAAAAAGAAGGTGTAGCTTGGGCCACATCAAGGGTTTCAAAATTTGTACCCCTAACCCATACAAGATGATAAATATAGTCCTTTGAAATCTTCTTTTGAGATTTCAGGCCCAAGATAAATTTATCCTTGAACTTCAAGTTGCTACCTTTACACTCTAAGACTGACTCGTTAGGAATCATAAATCATACCAATTAAGTTTAACAATAGATAGAAGCATAACAAGCATAAAGTTATTACATGCCACGATTAATGTCAAATTCAATCATATCTAACTATACAACAACGACTGAGGTGACTTTACAAAAAATTGAGATGAACAATTTCTATAAACCGACTTAAGTAAGATTGAATCACCAATAGGAGTAAAGACAGAAAAGTTCTAATAAGATCTCGGGACTGACACAAAATCTCATAGCCAAATAATCTATCAAAAAGGAGAGATTTTCTCTGGGGTCTTACAAAGCATAAACATCAAACTGAAAGACTTGTAACATACAGCTGAGTAAATCTGGAGAACCCTCATAATCCTATTGAGTTTAGAGAGCATAACACTTGTTATGGCACCGAGAACCACCAGAACTGAATGAACTACACTACTAAACTAGGTTCTCTGAAGTAGTAGACTAACCTATGGACAACCTTTACACCTTTTCCTTGAGTAAAAAAATAGTTCACTATCTCATGAGCCACTTCCTCAAAATCAAGACAAGTATCGAAAGTATTTTCTTGAGCAACTTGCCTCACTTTTGACTTTTAGGGAAAGAAGAGTTGCTGGCACCACCTCCTTAATGCTTAGGTTTAGGCACCCTATCTTTGTTGAACTTGTGACTCAAAGAATTGGATTAATTTAGACCAAAGAACTTTTGAGGAAACTAAGTACAATCACCGTCACCATCGAACCTTTGTGAGAAAAACTATCACCTATACTCCCTAGCTCTTTGCTTAAGCCTTTACTCCTTAATTTGCTTTTCATGAGTCATCTATAAGACTCCACTTGTTGGGATAGGAGGGATGCAAGAAATAAGATTGGAAAATTCAAACTGTTGATATTTACGAAGGGGTTTACAGCTTGTAAGGCATAGTATGCCCAAAAATTAGTCTCGCAAAATGGGAATCAGAGAAGGAATCCTTTGATGTTTGAAGAAGGGCCATAAGACAGAACCCCATTTAGGGCCCGTAGAACTATCTACAAGTCGTATAAGAGATTGTGAAATAAATTCCAGTAACTGATATTTCAGGGCCCTAAGTTTATGAAAGGTCGTCTATGGTTTGTAGAGTGCTCTACGACCCATAGATGGGGTCTCGTAGACCCATCTGGTCAGGATTTTAATAGGTGCAAATTTTACCTTTCCCTTTCTTAATCCCATACTATGTCATTTTGACCCCATCTATACCTCTTATTGGTATATAAAATCCTAACACATCTCATTCTTTCTCATTCCAAAAAACCTAAGCCTCAAGAACTCTCTTAAGCTCCCCAAGACTTTCAAGTAAAAGGTGCCATCTAGGGTTTCAAGTTCTCCATCTTCAAGTCAGATTTTCTCCACCAAAATCACACCAAAGATATATGGGTTTTATTGAGGGAACCTTCCTTTCCACAAGTCCAACCATTTCTCTTCTCCCACTACGTGAAATTTATGGACCTCTATGGGTATTTTATGAACTTTTGCATATGATGTTACCATTATGCATTCTATGATCATTTATTTTTGTGTATCATCATAAAGTAAAATATCATGTAAAATTTATGGATTTATATGACTAATGAGGAAGTCTTAACTAGGGTTTCTTGAGAAGATGAGTTTATGTTCCCATGTTTGTGTTTTTGGAAAATGATGTACATGATTACGACGGAATGATTAAGAATGATTCAAACTACTATTCCTCACTATGTGTCTTGAAGTATGATTCCTAAATGATAAAGGGTTTTACTCCAATATCAGTGGGTGGATTAAATGACTTTAAAATGAATTGATTTTACTCGTCTCATGTTTTATACTTTTGAATTACACGATTTCAAACTTGTGTGTATATCACCCACCATGTTTTGACGAAAGTATTTGACTAGATCCTACGTTGACTACAGTCTTACTGTGAGACACGTGAGTTATGAATATTGTAATGTTGAAAGGCTATTATTCATGCTATGAACTCATGAGAATGTTACAAGTGTATGAATCATATGGAGACCCTTTTTCTTGATATTATGAAATAATGGTTTGATGAGTTACTCTTACATTACCTACCAAAAAGGTCATGCCGTAAGGTAGAATAATTCATAACTTCTGCTGAAAAGATTGTATCGTAAGGTAAGGATACCTCAATACTCTTACCAAAACGATTGTGTCATAAGGTACGGATATCTCTCAACTCCTGCTGAACAGATTGTATCATAATGTAAGGATACCGCTTAACTCTTACTAAAAAGATTGTATCGTAAGGTAAGGATATCTTACAATATCTACCAAAAAGGCTGGGTCATAACGTAGGGATATTTGTAACACTCTCCGAAAAGGTTATATCATAAGGTGAGTGGTTGGTTTTCCTTGGAAAGTAGACCACTCTTCATTCAATGTGAAGTGAACATCAAGATCCAAGTAGTAGCACGCTTGGTATTTTATGTTAGTTATGGTCTCCCCTCACATATTTATGATATATTATCCTAAGTGACTATGTTCATGTATGTTTAATTTAAGAATTGACTATAAATATCATATTGAGCTTATGCCTACTGATTAAGAATATGCTTCTTGGTAGTTATGGCTTATATTCCTCATTGTATTGCAACCCGCATACTTAGTACATTTCAAGTACTAACTGTCATGACCCAAGACTAGGCCTAGATGTGACACCGCGAACGGGAACCCGAAGGGACCCAAACAAGCCTCTTAGCATATCAATCACACATCCTTTGTCGCGAAAGAAAAGTAAACAACATCAAGAGAGTATAATTAAGGATAAGATCCTAATGAAGGTCGCCAAGACTTTATTGATCAGATTCAGTGCACATTAGATGTTGTGCACGTGAGTGGTACAGAAACTGTCGAGTTAGCGACATATAGGTTGAATGGTGTGGCTACATTGTGTGATGAAGCTTGGAAGTAATCTAAGAGAATAGATGCACCTCCAACTACCTGGGAGGAATTCAAAGAGGCATTTCCTGACCATTACTTGCCATTGGAGATCTGAGAGGTCCGTGCAAATCAGTTCCTGAATCTCCACCAAGGGAATATGAGCATGAGGGAGTATAGCCTTCAATTTAATTCCCTGTCCAAGTATGCTCCTAATGTAGTTGCTATTATGATAGATAGAGTTCATCGATATGTGGATAGATTGGATACGTATCTGGTCAGAGACTGTACCATTGCTTCCTTGAATAAATACATGGACATATTATCTTGTATGATTATCTACATGTCAGATATTACATCTACAGTCCTATAGCTCTAATATTATGATCACCAAAAGAATCATCTCAAAGGTAATTGAAAGGTAAAGTATATTGTTTATTGATGGGTGGTAGCCTGAGGGGTGGAAGAATCACCTGGCCAGGGATGATCCTATCTCGGGTGATAGCCTGAGGGGTTAAGGAAGAACCTAGCCAAGGACGATCCCGATATAGTTTTACCACTGTTCAGCTAGTCATTTATATTACATGTCGTGCACAGATTATACAGTAAACGTGAAGTAATATAAAGAACATAAAGCACATAATCCCAAAGTATAACCAAAGGTGGTCTCTTATCCTACACCAGTGCATAGTTTCATTTGAGTTATTACTTCATATACAGTATAACCTGCCTTACATATTCAGTATATTATCTCACACTAATGTCCCTTATGGGGGACCTGTATTTCATGCTACAGGTATAGGTGCTAGTAGATCTCCCCAGTAAGAGTACAGGATATCGAACTGCTGTTACCAAGCTCCAGGTTACTTCAAAGCTTTGTGTCTAAAGGTTATATTCTTGTAGTGTACAATTAGTCGAGGAAGGCCTATCCCGACCCTTATCAGATACTTTTCCTTGTCTAGAGGCTTTATAGACAATGTAAATTAAATTGTGGTCATGTCTCATACTTTAAACATTGTGGCCCTAACGAGCTAGCCATATGCATTTCCTTTTGGATTGTTATCACTATTTACTTTCCTAAAGTCATGTCAAATGTAGAAATCCCTCATAATATGTATAGAAAGCGCATAGATATAGGTTGATTCTCTCGACCCTTATTGGCAACAGGTGCCAGTGTCACGCCCCAAGTCTCGTTAGGGTAGACTAGCACCCGTTGCTGATAGGGCTCGGGAGAACCAACCTATATCTATGTGCTTTCTATACGTACTATAAGAGATTTCTACCTTTGACATGCCTTTAAGCAGATAAACAGTGATAACTAGCCAAAAGGAAATGCATATGACTAGGCCATTCGGGCCATAGTATTTAAAGTACTAGACATGACCATACTTTGATTTACGTAGTCTACAAAGTCTCTAAATAAAGAAAAATATCTGATAAGGGTCGAGACAGTCCCTGCCTCAACTATCTGTGCAATATAAACATATAAGCTCTAGACATGCAAAACTCCGAAGCAACCTGGAGATTGGTGACCACAGCTGAATATCATGTACTCCTACTGGTGAGATCTACTAGCACCTGTACCTGCAGCATGAAATGCAGGTCCTCGTAAGGGACATCAGTACGAGATAATGTACTGCGTATATAAGGCAGGAAACACTGCATCTACAATAACAATTTAAATGAAACTATACACTGGTGCAACATAAGAGACCACCTTTAGTTGTATTGTGGGATCATGTAGTTTATGTTCTTTATATTACTTTACCTTTATTGTAAAATCTGTGCACAGCTGTAAAATAAATGACCAACTGATCAGTGGTGAAACTGTATTGGCTTTGTCCCTGTCTAGGTTATACTCAACCCCTCGGGCTACCCCCCATTGATAGGATCGTCGCTGGCTAGGTGCTATCTCCACCGCTCAGGCTACCACCTATCAAAAACTGTATACTTTATCTTTCCATTACCTTTGATATGATTCTTTTGGTGGACATAATATTGGAGTTGTAGGACTGTATATATAGCATGTGACATGTAGATAATCACACAAGACAATATGACAATGAAAAGGGAACATTACACAAATGATGAAATACGTATGTAATGGACAACTCGTGAACTTTATCTAGTAACAACAACTCATGTAACTTGGTATCCAAACATGTATGCAGATTTGAAAATGACTATGTATGGAATCATATGAATATGTAAAAGAGTAGAGACATGGTTAATAGTTGTGTCGGAGTTGGCAAGTGCCTTTATGTACCAAAGAGAGATCTATGTTTCATGTCAAGTGATACGAGATCAAGTAACCTTACATACCTCATTGTATGACCTCGTTACTACCTCGAGATAACCTTCCCTTCCTCCAAATACTTATCTACAATATGGTAGGTGATAAAACTAGCATTAATAGCCAATAGATACACCTTGGAATCCCAATTACATAACAAAACAACATACGGGCAGCAAGAGGGTGTTTATAAACCCGAGCGTATTCCTTTAACTTTTCCATCCCTAACCGTATTTTCTAATACACATTAGCATGTACACATCATGCAAAGCCTATTTAAATGCCATAATAGTCTCACAACATCCCACAAAGCACAACACATCACAATTCCACACAATCTAAAAATGGACAGCATAACATTACCTTCCTTCGCTACATTATGATGTCGACAACTCCAAACCTGTTCCAACTTAAACCAAAATGTTCCAGCAACATTTACACATAAAAACAGACCTAAAATAGTCTGATAATAGCACTTAAGAAGTCATGAAGGACGTGACCTAATAGCCTTATAAACAACAGCCCACAAGTTCCAATCAACATGACGCTTAAGATAACACAATAAAACACGCTTGTTAAATGAAACCAAAATTAGGGCAGCAA
>JAABOM020027441.1:0-17735 GCA_011800125.2 Solanum clarkiae
CTATTAACCTATTTTTAATAAATATGAAATAAATAGTATAAGATATTAATTAAATTATTACTTTAGTCCATCAACTAAATTGATTAACTAAAATTATCTCTTAACTAAACAACAGTAGTTATCAAATACTCCAAGATACCCATTAAAAATTTACGAAAAATTTTTTATGGGATAAAAAACTCTAATATTCAAAATGACCTAATGGGTCGTTACATCATCATAGTTTGCAATAGGCTTCTCACCTACATCATTATTTGCATCCACATGTGATCTAGGATAATCTTCCTTCCTGTTTTCAAAAGGAAATAACTGTTCCTGAAATGTGACATCTCTATTGACAAAGAATTTGTTAAGACAAAGATCCATTACAAATATATTTGTTGAGTTGCAGGATATCCTATCAGTACAATAGGTCAATCTGGCTCTTTCTGAGAACTTATCATCCTTTGGTAGTATAGAGGCATAACATAAACAATCAATTACTCTTAAATGAGACAATGAAGGACGTTTTGAGAATAACATCTCATATGGACTCTTACTCCGAATAGATGATGAAGGTAGCCTATTCATCAGATTCTGCAGCCTCGACATTCATTCCCCAAAACTTAATAGGCATTTGAGCTTGGAATCTGATAGCTCTAGCTATGTTTAAGATTTGTCTATGTCTTCTCTCAACCACATCATTTTGTTAAGCTGTGTAAGGACAACTGCTGTGATGTAATATACATAAGGACTGAAACAATTCCTTGCATTGAGAGTTAAAAAAAACTCTGTGCCATTATCTTGTAACGCTCGATAAATTATCAAAATATCCTTAGAGGAGAGATATGCGCATGACGTGTCTTCCCAAACTCCGATGGCAAATCCAAGGCCGAATATACAGTCAGTATGAAGAAAATGGTCTAGGTTGATTTTTAAAGCAATCAGATCATAAGATAATTTTTTAATGCGAAATGCAATTCTAGTAAGAGTGTGCGACAGGCCCGCGATGCGGACTTGCCGCAGACTTATACTTAGATTCAGTCCCAATATTTTCTACGGGATTAAAAACTCGATAGGAGAGTTTTTGGCAAAACCCCACAAAAAATACCCAGTCCATGTCATGGACTAGGCCTCTCTGAGGCGAACTTTTTTTCAATTTTCATAAGGGGCATTCCGGACCTTTTTCAACCCCCAAATTTAAAACACGATCTAAATGGGTTGTTTTGAGCGTAAAAGGGGTTTTAATCTATATTCCTAAGTCCTTTTCCAAGGTCTAACAATGGCTAGGGCTAAAGAGAAGAGAAGAGGAGCGAGGATTCAAGAGATTGAGTAGAGTTCTTGCGAGGAAGATTGTCAAAGCTTCACACTAGGTACGTAAGACTAAACTAAAGCATGAAATTGTTCTTCCATGTACCCCCATTGATGGTATTAGAGGAGTTGTGAGTATCATGAGTCTTTATACAATGTTTCTTGAATATTTTCTTACAAATTATATATATAAACTTGTTCTACTGAATACATGCTTTTATATGAGCTTCTTCATAAACCCAGTATGTTATTTGTGAAAGAATGCATGAATGAACCTAGGGATTAAGTCTAGAGCGTTGACTTGAGAATGTTGATTGTGATTGTGATGAGAGTATGATGATGAGTTGATAGAGCTTGATGGTCCTTTGAGTATCAATAATTGAATTCTAGAAACTTGTCCAATTGACTTCCTCTTAATGATGATCTGATTTCTTGAGTTCTTAAATGAGAATTGAGTTGATGAGATGATTGAGATGATAGGCTGAAAGGTCCAATTGAGTTTGAGTTAATGAGGTGATGAAAGTCCTTATTAGACTAATTGAGGTGATGAGAGTCTCTATGAGACTAATTGAGATAATTGACTGAGATGGATGAGCTTATGAGCATTGAGGCTTGGGAGAAGTATCGAGCACCGAAATAAGTAAGAGTAAGTCTAACTCGCACTCATTAACTACGTCGCCAAGTGTAGGTGAGGATTGATCCATTACATCAAAGGTTCCCTCTTGAGTTAAAGTCCTTGAAATTAATAGATGACTTGATGAGGATAGATCCCTCGTGGATCCGATTCGTTCTTTACCTTGAAAGTACGGAATGAATGTGGCAACATCAATGGGATTATAGTACAAACACTAGCTCATAAGTGATTGTTATCGGATAAAAGAAACTCCTAAATAAGCCTCACACTGATAGTACTCCAAGTTGAGTACGTTGAGTTATGATGTTTAAGTGGTATTAATGAGTCATTTGTCTACTCTTTATTCTTCTTTTAGATAGACATTTGACATTCTGATTAAGTATCTTCTGAGTTGATGTTATTCTATATTATTCTTCCTTTATCTATTTTATTCAGCCATTTTACATACTCGTACATTTCATATACTGACATCCATTTGGGCTGCATCATTTTGTGTACAGAGGCAGTTGCTAGAAATCATCAACAGGCACACTATTGAGGATCTTTAGCAGCTAGCTGAGTTGGTGGCGTACCTTACTTCGGAGTATCCTATTTTTACTTTCATCTAGCAATTGGAGTCAGACATTAGACTAGTTATATTATTTTTGAGTTGAGGTATCCATGGGTCTATCATTGATACCAATTGATAGTTATAGAGGCTTCATAGACTAGAGTCGAGTTGTTGATTGGAGATTATGTTGAGCTAGCTTCTTTCAGACTAACATGTTTTATTTATATGCTTTTGAGACTTAAATTGGTGAACTTTTGTTATCGTAGTCTTTCGCTGATCTATTAGTTCTATTGATTGGATGAATATGATGAGGCTAAATGATTCTCTTGGGGACTAGCAATAGTCACTGAGTGCCATCCACGCCTAGGGTAACCTCCCGGGGCATGACGAATTTGGTATAAGAGCACAAAGTTCAATTGTCCTGGGAAGTCTATGAAGTCGTGCTAGTAAAGTCCTTATTACTGGTGTGAAGCATGCCATATCCATAATAGGGAGGCTATAGGACATTAGGAATGGTTACACTTCCTTCATGATCTGATTTATGCAATAGAGTCAAAACTCTATGAAACTCTCTTCTAATTCATGCTCTATATGTTGCAGAGTTTTGATCATGCCTCCAAGAAAAGCTATAAGAGGAAAAGGGCATTCTGCCAAACAGAATGTTAACCCACCTGAGCCCCAGGGGCATTATGAACCTGTAGATCCAGCTATCCTTGCTGAGCAACCCTCACAGGCTGAAGTTTCTAATGCTGAGCTCTGCCAGGCTATCCAAACTCTAGCCCAGGTTGTCACAACACTTGCTACGAGACAAGCAGCGAAGAGACAATATGTACAAGACACATCTAGAGTCCTTGAATTCTTGAGGATGAACCCGCCTAAGTTCGTAGGGTCTACACCCAAATGTGGATCCTGAGAATTATGTTGATGAACTTCAGAAGGTATTTCAGGTGATGCATGTGGCTGAAGATGATAGAGTTGAACTAGTTGCCGATGATCTCAAGGGTGTGGTCAGGTTATGGTTTGATCAATGGAATAAGGGTAGAGGAGAGAAATCCCCATTGCTGACTTGGGCAGTGTTCGAGGAAAGCTTCTTGGGGTGTTTCTTTCAAAGAGAACAGAGGGAGGCCAAGGTAAGAGAGTTCTTGAATCTAAAATAGGGCTCTATGACTGTGCAAGGGTATGTGCTTAAGCTCACCCAGCAATCCCGTTATCTCCTAATATGGTTGCTGATATGAGAGAGAGAATGAGGTTGTATGTTGATGGGCTGAACAAAGGGCTAAAGAAGGATGGAAGGGGAGCTATGCTTGTGAGCAGCATGGACATCGGGAGGTTGATGACTGATGAAAAACAAGTTGATGAGTAGAGAGAACATGGTAGGGAAGAGTTCAGAAATAAAAGGGCCAAAGACATCCAACCATGAGGTTGGAAGGAGAGGGAATGGTAACATATTCCAGTCAGGGCCAACACTATTATCTGCTAGTGTACCTATGCCCAGAAACAGGAATGATTAGAGTTCTCAGAATTGTGGAGCCCAGGGATCTCAGTCACAGGCTGGTGTGGCTCAAGGTACATAGGATAAGCCACCATGTGGTAAGTTGGCAGATTACACTTAGGTAGATGCTGTAAGGGGAGTGATACATGCTTCAAGTGTGGCCAAGTGGGTCATTTCTAGATAGAGTATCCAAAGTGGGCTGACCGAGATCAATCTTCTGCACTAGCCCAGTCAGCTAGAGGAACTTAGAAAGATGCTACGTTAAGCGCAAGCAGAGATACAAACCATTTGTATGCCAAAGGTAGTTGCAAAGATCTAGAGAATGCCCCAAATATTGTGACAGGTATGATTCAAGTCTTTACTCTTGATTGTTATGTTTTGATGGATCATGGTGCCACATTGTCATTTGTAACTCCTTATGTGGCTAGTAAATTTGATTGAACTCCTGAGAGTCTTCTTGAACCCTTTGATGTTTCTACTCCAGTTGGTGAGTCTATTCGAGCTGAGAGAATCTATAGAGATTGTGTAGTGTCCATCTATCATAAAGACATTCTTGTTGGTTTGATTGAGTTAGAGATGATTGATTTTGATGTGATCCTTGGAATGGATTGACTTCATGCTTTCTATGCCACCATTGATGGTAGAGCCTGAATTGTTAAGTTCTAATTCCCGAATAAACCAGTTCTAGAGTGGAAAGGTGACCTATTACACCTAAGAGAAAGTTCATCTCCTACCTTAGGGCTAGAAAGGTTATATCTATCACCTCGTGCGAGTTAAGTCTAATAATGTTGAGTCTCCTACTCTTGATTCAGTCCCGATTATAAATGAGTTTCCTGAAGTATTTCTTGAGGATCTGCCTGGAGTCCCTCCTGATAGGGAGATTGACTTTGGGATTGATATTCTTCCTGATATTCAGACTATCTCAATTCCACCTTATAGGATGGCCCTCGCTGAGTTAAAAGAGTTGAAAGAGCAGTTGAGAGATTTGTTAGAGAAGGGCTTTATCAGGCCGAGTGTTTCTCCTTGGGGTGCTCCTGTCCTATTCGTGCAAAGAAAAATGGGTCTCTCAGAATGTACATTGATTATACGCAACTGAACAAGGTCATGATAAAGAATAAATATCCTATTCCTAGGATAGATGATCTGTTTGACCAACTTTAGGGTGCCTCTTTCTTCTCAAAGATAGACCTCAGATTTGGTTTCCATCAGTTGAAGGTAAGAGAATATGATATCCTAAAGACAACCTTTAGTACTAGATATGACCATTTTGAGTTCTTGGTCATGTCCTTTGGGTTGACGAAAATGCACCTGCAGCATTCACAAACTTGATGAATAGGGTGTTCAGACAATAGTTTGATATGTTTCTGATCGTGTTCATCGACGACATCTTGGTGTATTCGAGGGTTGAGGAGGAACATGCCAGTCACCTCAAAATTATCCTCCAAACTCTTAAGAAGCAGGAGTTGTATGCAGAGTTTTTGAAATGTGACTTTTGACTCAAGTCAGTGGCTTTCCTAGGCCATATTATTTTAGGTGATGGTATTTGAGTAGACGCCCAAAAGATTGAAGCGGTTAAGAACTGGCCCAGACCGACCTCTCCGACTAACATAAGAAGTTTCTTGGGGTTGACAGACTATTACCGCAGATTTGTTGCGAGATTTTCTTCCCTATCCACACCATTGACTAAATTAACTCAGAAAAAGGTCAAGTTTCAGTGGTCTGATGAATGTGAGAGGAATTTCCAAGAGTTGAAAATGAGATTGACTACTGCACCAGTTTTAACCTTGCTTGATTGGACAGAGGACTTTGTGATATATTGTGACGCACCTAGAATTGGATTGGGTTGTGTGCTGATGCAAAGTGGGAAAGTGATAGCCTCTGCCTCCAGAAAACTTAAGGTTCATGAGAGAAACTATCCTACCCAAGATCTTGAGTTGGTAGTGGTGGTGCTTGCACTTAAAATCTGGCGGCACTACTTATATAGAGTGCACGTGGATGTGTTCACTAACCACAAGCGCCTGCAGTATGTCTTCAGTCAGAAAGAGGTCAACCTACGACAGATGAGATGGCTGGAGTTGCTCAAGGACTATGACATAAGCATTCTCTACCAACCAGGTAAAGCTAACATTGTTGCTGGTGCTCTTAGAAGGTTGTTAATGGGCAGTATGACCCATGTTGAAAAAGGAAAGAAGGAGTTAGCAAATGAAGTACATAGATTAGCCCAATTGGGAGTTCAGCTTAAAGAGAATGATGAGGCAGGAGTTAATGTTCAGAATGGGTCTGCTTCATCTTTAGTTGTAGAGGTAAAATAAAAGCAAGACCAAGATCCTATCCTACTTCAATTGAAACAAGTTGTCCACAAATAGAAGGTAATGGTCTTCTCCAAAGGGGGAGATGGGATGTTGAGATACCCGAGTAGGTTGTGCATTCCAGATGTTGATGGTGTTCACGATAGAATTATGGCTAAAGCCCATAGCTCTAGATATTCCATTCATCCTAGCTCTACCAAGATGTAAGATGACTTAAGGGAAGTGTACTAGTACAGTGGAATGAAGAGGGATATTGTTGAGTTGTTTCAAGGTGCCCAAATTGTCAACAAGTTAAAGCTGAGCATCAAAGGCCATGTGGATTGGCTCAGAACTTTGAAATTCCGGAATGAAAGTGGGAGATGATCAACATGGACTTCGTTACCAATTTATCTAGGTCCTAAAAGCAGCATGATTCGATATGGGTGATTGTGGATAGGATGACCAAATCAGCTTACATTAGCAGTTAAAATGACTAACACTGTAGAGGAATATGCCAAGTTGTACATCCATGAGATTCTGAGTTTGCATAGGGTTCCCTTATCTATCTTCTCGGACAGAAGAGCTCAATTCACCTCTCGATTTTGGATATCTTTCCAGAAGGGATTGGGTACTAAAGTGAATTTGAACACCTCTTTTCATCCTCAGATAGATGGCTAAGCAGAACTTACAATTCAGACATTAGCGGACATGTTGAGAGCTTGTTTCCTTGACTTCAAAGAAATTGGGATAACCACTTGCCATTAATCGAATTTGCATATAATAGTAGTTGTCATGAGAGTATTCAAATGGCTCTCTATGAGGCTTTGTACGGGAGGAGGTGTAAATTACTAATTGGGTAGTTTTAGGTTAAAGAAGCTGAGTTGATTGGACGTGATCTTGTCCATCTGTCGATGGATAAGGTAAAGGTCATTAGAGAGAGGTTGAGGACTGCACAAAGTCTTTATAAATCTTACACTGTGTGAGAGAAGAGACTTAGAGTTTGAGGTGAATGAGAGGGTATACCTGAAAGTGTCACCCAGGAAGGGTGTCATGAGATTTGGGAAGAAGGGGAAACTGAGTCCACACTATATTGGTCCCTATCAAATTGTAAAGAGGATTGAGAAAGTTGCTTATGAGTTAGAGTTACCTTCGGAGCTAGACGCGATTCATCCAATATTTCATGTCTCAATATTGAAGAAGTGTTTGGGAGATCCTACCGTGGAAATCCCTATTGAGAGTATTGGAGTGAAGGATAACTTATCTTATGAAGATATTTTGATCGTCAGGTTCGCAAGTTGAGAACCAAAGAGATTGCCTCAGTCAAAGTCCAGTGGAGACATCAATTCGTTGAGGAAACCATATGGGAAGCTGAGGAAGAGATGAGAGCTAAATACCCGCATCTATTCATGCCTGATGATGAGAATGCTGAAGGTGATTTCATTACTCTTGATCTAAATTGATTTGTCTATTCCTGAGTTGATGTATCTATTCTTGAGTCTGACTAGTGATTGTTAAGATTCATGAGGAGTCAAGAGTTTGATTGGTTAAGTAAGTATCAAGAGGAGTTTTAATATTTATTTGTGCTTTGATTTCTACCTTTACTCATCATTCAGGATGAATAACTCCAAGGGGAGATGATGTAATGATCGTAAAAATTACCAAAATATCCCTAAAGGAGAGATGTGCACATAACACATCTTCCCAAACTCCGATGACAAATCCAAGGCCGAATATGAGATCAACATGAAAAATTGAGTGGGAATGGTCTTAGTTGATTTATAGAGCAACTGGATCAAAAGATAATTTTTCAATGCGAAACGCAATTCTAGTAAGAGTGTGCGACAAGCCTGCGACGCAGACCTGCTGCAGACTTATATTTAGACTTGGTGCCAATATTTTTTATGGGATTAGAAAACTCGATTCGAGAATTTTTGATGAAAAACCCCCGAAAAATATCCAGTTTGTGTCACGGACTAGGCCTTCCCGAGGTGACTTTTTTCAGTTTTCGTGAGGGGAATTCCATACCTTTCTCAACCCCTCCTAAACTTAAAATATGATCTACATGGGTCATTTTGAGCATAAAAGAGATTTTAATCCCTATTCCTAAGTCCATTTCCAAATTCTAACAAAGGCTACGGCTAAAGAAAAGAGAAGAGGAGTGAGGATTCAAGAGTTTGCAGAGAGTTCTTGTGAGGGTGATTGTCGAAGCTTCACACCAGGTATGTAAGGCTAAACCAAAGCATATAATGTTCTTCCATGTGCCCCCATTGATGGTATTAGAGGAGTTTTGAGTATCATGAGTCTTTATACATGTTTCTTGAATATTTTCTTGCAGATTATACATATATTACAAGTACTTTCATGTGTTGATGATCATCATAAATTTAATTTGTTTTACCGAATATATGCTTTTACATGAGTTATTTCATAAATCCAATATGTTATTTATGAAAGAATGCATGAATGAACCTA
Organism: Solanum clarkiae; assembly: GCA_011800125.2. Lineage (NCBI taxonomy): Eukaryota > Viridiplantae > Streptophyta > Magnoliopsida > Solanales > Solanaceae > Solanum > Solanum clarkiae. Next base: position 8,727 of record JAABOM020027441.1, read on the forward strand.
GGGATTGAGTCTAGGGCCTTGACTTCAGAATATTGATTGTGATTGTGATAAGAGTATGATGATGAGTTGATAGAGTTCGATGGTCCCATAAGTATCCATAATTGAATTCTAAAGACCTGTCCAATTAACTTCCTCTTAATGATGATCTGAGTCCTTGAGTTCTTAAATGAGAATTGAGTTGATAAGATGATTGAGATGATAGGCCGAAAGACCTAATTGAGTTTGAGTTAATGAGGTGATGAAAGTCCTTATGAGACTAATTAAGGTGATGAGAGTCTCTATGAGACTAATTGAGATGATTGATTGAGATGGATGAGTTTATGAGCATTGCGTCTTCGGAGGAGTATCGAGCATCGAAATGAGTAAGAGTAAGTGCAACTTGCACTCATTAACTACGTCGCCAAGCGGAGGTGAGGATTGAACCATTACATCAGAGGTTCCCTCTTTAGTTAAAGTCTCTAAAAGCAATAGAGGACTTGTGAGGCTAGATCCCTAGTGGATCTGATTCGTTCTTTACCTGGCAATTATGGAACAGCTGTGGCAATATCAGCGAGATCGTTGTACAATGACTGGCTAATAAGTAAATGTTGTTGGATAAGAGAAACTCCAAAATAGGCCCCACACTAATACTACTTTGAGTTGAGTTGAGTTATGAGGTTTGAGTGGTGTTGATGAGTCATTTGTCTACTCTTATTCTTGCGTTAGACAGACATTTGACATTCTGATTGAGTATCTTCTGAGTTGATGTTATTTTGTATTGTTCTGCCTTTATCTATTTCATACAACCATTTTACATAGTCGTACATTCCACGTACTGATGTCCATTTGGACTGCATCATTTTATGATGCAGAGGTAGGTACTAGAGATCGTCAACAGGCGCACCGTTGAGGATCTTTTACAGTCAGCTGAGTTGGTGAGCCTCCCTTACTTTAGAGGTTCCTATTTTTACTTTCATCTAGCTATTAGAGTCAAACATTAGACTAGCTTTATTATTTTTGAGTTAAGGTAGTCATGGGTCTATCATTGACACCAGTTGATAGTGATAGAGGCTTCGTAGACTAGAGTCGAGTTGTTGATTGAAGATTATGTTGTGCTAGCTTCTTTCAGACTAGCCTGTTTTATTTATATGCTTTTGAGACTTAGATTGGCGATATTTTATTATCATAGTCTTCCGCTATCTATTAGTTTTATTGATTGAATGAATGTGATGAGGCCAAGTGGTTCGCTTGGAGACTATCAATAGTCTCTGAGTGCCGGCCTCGTCTAGGTTACCCTCCCCGAGAGTGACATATCTGTTCTTATAATCTCCACATGAGCCACAGATTGAGTTTTAACCATTAAAAGAAATTCTTGAGTGCCACAACAGTTTCTAATTTAAGTTGCAACAAATGAACCCAAGTTTATCTATTGTGATCATCCACAATTTTCAAGAATAATATTGTTTATCAAAGGTTGGAATCTTGTATGGCCCCAAAAGGTCCATATGTAAAACATCAAAACACATATCTGCTCTAGTATCACTGATAGGAAATGATAAGTTAGTTTGTTTAGCTAAGGGGTATACATGACAATTATTCAAGGACTTTATGTCCTTATTATTTTGTGACAAATCTAATGACTTCAGAATTTAAGATGAGGGATGACCAAGTCTCCTATGCCATAACCTGCTGTCTTGAGTCACTGTTCCTGTAATTATGTTCTGGTGATCCTGTGTCATTTGTGTCTTCTTTGTCACACACTCACTCTTGAAGATGTACAAACCTCCCGTCTCCTTACCAATCCCCTTCATCCTGCCACTGTAGAGGTCCTGAAACACACAGAAGCCAGGGTGGAAAGAGACAAAGCAAGAGAGTTACCTAGTGATCTTGGATACAGACAGTAAATTGAGATTGAAATCAGGTACAAACAACATATCCCTCAAAACTTCATCCTAAAAACAATTGCTTTTCCAGTACATGATACATTGGCCTTTGCTCCAGTAGGAAGATTTACTTTATCCTCTGATCTGATTACTTTATAATCCTTTGAAAGAACATCTTTACTTGCTGCTATATGGTGAGTAGCACCAGAATCTACTATACATTCTTGTGATGTAACTTCAGAAAATAAGCAAGTAACTATACCTGATATGTCAATTTTATTCATCTCTTTTGTGTCCTTATTTAGAAGCCTCATTATCTTCCTGTATTCCTCATCTGCGAACCATTGTCCTTTGGCCAATACAACATTGTTTACTTCTTTATTTTCTTCATGACTAGTTGATGCATTTTGTGCTTGTTTCTCCTCATGAGTTGTTTCCAGTGACTAGCTGAGCCTTGGATTGACTTCCTTGGGTATTATATCCTCCATATTGATGCTGTTGATTTCCTTTTGAATTTCCACTGCGTCCTTTCTTTCTGTGTTTCCGGTCTACAGGGTGTCCTCTAAACTTGTAACAAATTCTCTCTAGTGTGACCATTGTAGTGACAGTAGTCACACCTCTTTCCTTTGTAATTCTGATTTCTATCATTGTTTTCCAAGCTCCTATTATGCATTGCAATTGGATCTGATTTTTCTCCTACAGTAGCTGCACATGCTAATTGTTATCTCATTCTCTACTATCTTGGCATATGCCTGATTGATGGTAGGTGTAGCTCCTTTCAACAATATCTGTCTTCTAGCTTGATCCTATGTATAATTTAAACCTCTCAAAAATTGAATTAACCTAAGCTCATACAGATGATCCGCATAATCTTTCGATTTTGGACAAATACAGGTTGGAGCTGGTACTACAACATCATATTCATTCCATAAACTCTTCAATTTTGTCAAGTAAGTTGACACTGAATCGGTCTCGTGTGTGAGTGTATTAATCTCTCTATATAACTGATACAATCTCATTTGATTTACCTTATCAAAATGTTCTCTCAAATCTTCCCATGCCTTGAATGCACTTGTTGCATACACAATCCTACTGAAGAGATCTTCATTTATACAACTCATCAACCATGACAATACGACTGCATCAAAAAAGTCAGAACCCTTTCGAAAAGTCACAACTATTAAAAAAGTCAACTCTTCAAAAAGTCACAAATTTTCAAAAAATTCACAATTCTTCGAAAAAGCCACAATCCTTCGAAAAAGTCACAACCATTTGAAAAAGTCACAATTCTTCAAAAAACTCACATTTTTTTGAAAAAAGTCCATACTCCTTGGAAAGTCACAACCTTTCGAAAAAGTCACAATCCTCCAATGTGAAAAATTATTTGCTTTCAATATAATATAATATAATATAATCAGATAAATATAAAATAAAATATCAAATATATGCTAATTGATTTTTAAGTTGGGGGTATTGTAGTAACCTCTTTAGAAAAGTCACACCCCTTCGAAAAAGTCACAACTCTTCGAAAAAGTCACAATCCTTTGAAAAAGTCACAACCCTTCACAAAAGTCAAAACACTTCAAAAAAGACACAATCCTTCGGAAAAGTCACAACCCTTAAAAAAATCACAACTCTTCAAAAATGTGACAATCCTTCGAAAAAGTCACAACTCTTCGAAAAATCACAATTCCTTTAAAAAGTCACAACCTTTTGAAAATGTCACAATCATCTGATGTAAAAACTTATCTTCTTTTAATATAATATAATATAATTAAATAAATATAATACAAAATATACTAAATTAATTATTAAGTTGGGGATATTATAGTAATTTAACATTCAAGTTTGGGAGTTCAAGCACTAATGAAAAACCAATTATATTGAGAAATAATGTTATAATTCAAAAATATAATTGAACATAACTAGGACTTTAGCAATATTTAAATTAATAAAAGTTCTTTAGACATATTTATAATGCTAAATTTCCTATATAGAAAGAATTTAATAACTTTAGAGTAATTTATTAATTTTAATATTAAGATATATGAACTTAATTAAACTACTTATGATAACAAAAAGCGTGGGCTAACAACCTAGTAATATATATTTGGTATTATATCAACTTGTCACTGGTTTGCTTCTTTTCAAAATAATGGACCAAGGGAAGAAATAATACCATAATATTTTTGGATCATAACTAATAAGAAAAGTATTTTACTCTCATCATAAATAAGAAGCAATTTTTTACGATCATATAGCATAACATTAGCGAGAAAAATCTTGACATTCAAATATTTTAGGTTAAATAGATAAACTTTTTCACATATTTGTAAGTACCAAGGCACGGTAAGTTCTTGAAATGGGTTTCGGGAAACAGATTCGCCATTCGGATAAGACATGTATTGTCTTGCTTAATCAGAGTACAAGAATAGTGATTTTTGTATTCTTATTGTTTCTCATTCTACAAGAATAGTGAATGTATTTGTAATGACCTCGAACGTCATTTCTAGTATTTTTTAAAATTAAATTACCATTTTACCCTTTTCAAAAATTGCCTTGGGTCATTTATGGGTGAATCCAAAAGTCGAATTTTGAAAAAACTGTAAACAGTTGGAGTTTTACAAAAGAAAGAGGTTTAAAAGAGCTTAAAGTTGAAAATTTTGAGTTTTGTAGTCATTCTAAGTTTTGGCTATCGTAATTTGATTTCATCGATTCCATTAGTTTTGGAATACCGAATCTGGTCTAAGAGAACTTGCAGAACCAAATTTGGAGTTAAAACGAAGATTTAGGCCTGGAGTAGCATTTTCAGTTCATTTTGGACCATAGGTTTGACTTGGGTCAACATTCCACGTTTGGGAGCTTGTATCAAACTTTCATCAGTTCCAGTGGTTCCGGGTGGTGAAACTAACGCTAGAAATACCCTCATTGTAATTTTTACAGGTTCTGTGAATATTTTGAATTTTTCGATTCTAAACTAGTTTAAATGATCTTTCTTAGGTTCGGGGCCACGGAAGTTCCGCATTCGAATTCTGACGATTCCATTGAGTCTGGAACATCGTTTCTAGCAGTGTTCTATGTTTGGTTTGTGTTCATGAAGTTCCGAACAAATTTTCGAGGGTCCAATTCTTGTTCTTGTTGTTCTATAGATTGCTGGCATTGCTGTTTTTGGTGCATCTAGCACCAGTACCCGGTGTTCGCGCCTTTTGGGATGCATTCGTGGAGATCTAGTAGTCGACCCTCACGTTCGCGGGGTGACTGCCACATTCGCAGAGGGTTAGCCCTCTTTGGTCTCCCTGCGTTCGCGGATAAGGCTCCGCGTTCATGGAGCACTTTTGATGCCCGAACAGTGCCTTTCTTTAAAACACAATTTTAACTCATTTTCCACCATTTTTGATATTCCAAGCTTCGTTCTAAGAGGAAATTTTTGTGATATTGAAAACAAAGTGATTAGGTAACTAATTTCTAACCTATTTCAACTATTTTCATTGATTAATTTATTTTTTTATCTTCTAATTTTGGGATGTTAATGGTGGAATTTGGGCAATTTTGAACTTGAGTTTCCTAAACTAAAATAACTGATTTCTTCCTCATCTTAGCTCTGTTTTTAAAACAGTTTTTTCCATTGAATTTCCTTTTACGTGTATAATATTATCATCTATACAACAACAAAAACAACAACATACCCAGTGGAATCCACAAGTGGGTCTGGGGAAGGTAGAATATATGTAGACATTACCACTACCTCATAAGGTAGAGAGTCTATTTCTTGGGAATCCTTGTCTCAAAAACCTATAAGCAGAATAAACTAGATATGAAGAAAGGGAAAGGAAAATAAAAGAAAACAGAAAGAACGACTAATAACGAAAAGCCCATGATAGTATGTAAATATGATAAAATCAACATATATGATGGATAATAACAACATCAAAATAAAACATGATTAGTTCTTTAACCATCTGTACAACCCCAATCTGCATCTCTGTCTAGGCCCATATTCCGATCATAGTATCCCCTGCGGTTGTCCCTAAAAGCTCCATTTTGGTTGAAGTTCTGACCTTGATTCCCTTGACCTTAGTGCCAATAGTCCTGATTGGACCCTTGGGCATTGGTCGAGAAACCCCCCCTGTGTGATCAAAAATAAAAAAACTGTGCTCCGCATAATTGGCATCATCATACATGGGTGCACGAGGAGGCTAATGAACAACTACATTTACTCATTCCTGATTTTGCTTCATCATCATCTCCATGCCGGTATGGATTCGGGAACGCTCTTGCATAACCTCTTTATTGATCTTAGCTTTTTCCAAACCAATACTGAAGGCACACGAACTTCTAGTAGATGCTTTGTCTCTTTGCCCCATGCACGATTGGTCTTGACCACTCTCTCCATTCTTTTTGCAATCTTTGCGAATAGCCGATCTAAGAACATGCCCCCCATAATAGTATCGACACAAGCCTGATTACTTTCATCATATGCACGGTAAAAGATCTTCACCAAGACATCATCAACAATCTTGTGGTCCGGGATACTCCTCAAACACTTAGTTAACCACTCCCATATAGTACTGATCGAGTCACCAGGAAGTAGCTCGAAGTTGTCTATCTATTCTTTCAACTTGAGCTTCTTCAACCTCGAGAAGTACCTTTCCAAAATGGCCCTGTGTAATTCATCCCAATTGGTGATCAAACTCTGCAGGAGCTCAGATAGCCATAGTGCTGCATTGCCCGTAAGAGACAATGGGAAGACAAAAAGTCCCACAATATCCATAGACAGATTTTATGTTCCCATTAGACTCTTCCAGACAAATGCAATGCTGTTAGATGGCTATGAGGATCCTCCGATGATAAGCCCGTAAACAGCCCACGGTTCTGCAGCATCTGAAGCAACCCACTCGAGACCACGAACTTTGTGTCTGCCGGTAGTGGTGGCAACACAATAGCTCCAGTCACCTCCATAGCCATATGATTCAGCCTGTATTGATTCCATTGATATGCACTGGCATTGAAATCCTTTGGCTGTGAAGCAATGTCTTCAAGAGGAGGTGGGTTCTCTTGGTCAGCATTCTCATTCTCGTTTCTATTCAGAGCTGCATCGGCCGCATTGTTGGCATTATCTTGGGCCATTCTTCTTAGCATTTTCTGGATCTCTGGGTCAAATGGAGTCAAGGGATTGTGCCGATTTTGTGTGTTGGGTATACACTACGCTTACACCGTACAAAGAAACAAAACAACAAAAAGCATAAAATGAAGAAAATAAGGGTTAATACCCAAATTATTTTGAATTAACCAAGTCTAGCCTTATTCCCCGACAATGGCACTAAAATCTTGATGTCGCCTAAGTTACACCTCCTCTTTTAGGATAAAACGATCGTTGTCGAAAAATAAAACCTAACGAGGGTTAGGGTCAAACCCAAGGGAATACGTAGACTTAGGAGAATTCAAGTAACACAATTCGAGTGATTAATAAACCTTCTTCCCCAAAAAGGGGGGTTTTGTAATAACAAGTAGAAAATTAAACCTAGCTAACACAAAAGTTAAACCAATATGGAGAGAAAATAGGGTATTATGTTCCCTATGATTCCCTAACTCAGTATCATCGGATAGCCTAACTTTTTTCTGATGTGTAGCATGCAGGACGATAAGTTAAGTTCACCAAACTCTTTGGCCCAAGCGAGAGGCAAATTTCATTATGTGACTTAGCCCATCTCCACAGTGTGCATTACTACCCCTTACCTATTAGTCAAAGTACAACCTTCCCTTGGCCTAGTTTGGTTGATTTGACAAGAACATATTAATCAAATCATGTTAATTAATCTCTTTTTCTATTCATTACTACCTTGGTCCAGTCAATAACACTATGGTTCTAATGTTGGCCACCACTAGATAACATGCAAAACAAAGAGAGTTAATTAATACATGTATGCACACTTTCCAAGAATTATAATATTTTATCTTATTAGTTCTTCATGGTTTTCACAACCCTAGTTATTTATATAGCTAGTCATGATTTGTGTAGATGCAAGACTTATGAATTGGAATAATATAATAAAGCACTTACACAATTGAATTCAGAACAAGCAAATCCAAACTTCAATGAGAATCACAAGATTATAAGATCAAATCAAAGCATAAGTGTTTCTCAAAACTCTCTAATGTTTTCTACTCAATCTCACTATTTTTTCTCTCTGTTAGTCAAACTTTTTGTAAAACTTAATGAAAAATAATCTAAAAACCTATTTATAATATTTGAAATACAAATCCTAAAGAAAATAATATAGCTAGGTCTACATGCCTCGCGAACAGTTGTACGGGCTGTATTGCATTCCACGGTCCGTAATCGAGGTTTGTACTATGTTGCTGCAAAACTGGACTAGTGATCTACTATGACACCCTGTAACTTTATGCTCTTGTGTATCCATGTTTCAAGCCTCATTTGTTTAGGTTGGTGGTGTAGTAGATTCATGGGAGACTCCTAGTACCTAAACGAGTTCAAGACTTACCTCCAAGTTGAGTTTTGGGTGTTGTTACATATAAAGGTCAACTTTAAGCTAGCATAACTCTTAGAATATTTGGAACTAGGTGACCCATCACATTTAAGATAAAATACCTCTAAGTTAGCTTTGCAACGCATATTTTTTCACCTCATTCCGACTTCGGATGAAGGAGTTATGACCATTTTCATGAGACCCTCCCGTGCAGTGAACCCCCACGGGCACCCATACAGGCAGTGTGGTCTTGTATGGCTCGTGTGAAGGGGTACAGGCCGTGTAACCTGGGCGTGTGGTGGACAATAACATTTCTTTGTCTAAGTGAGGTGGTACAGACCAGTACACGGTCCGTGCAACACTATACGGTCCGTGAAAGTGGCTGTCAAAGTGACGAGACGTCAATTTTTCCTAGTTTCCCAACTTCCTTTTCTTCACTAAGGCACTTCACATGGGCACTCCATATGACCCGCGCAGTGCCACACGGCTAGTGAAGTCTCTAGTGAGATGACACTTTACCATTTTTTCCATCCGTTCACTAATGATATTTTTGTAAATGCTAATTGTCCTAATGACCCTTTTTGACTTTTTAGGCTATTTTAACCTTCCTAGAAGACCTAAACTCTAATCTTAAGGTCCCAATTTCATTACTCTCCTCT
>JAABOM020027452.1:0-17735 GCA_011800125.2 Solanum clarkiae
TATATATATATATATATATATATATATATATATATATATATATTGGAGCTTAGAAGTTGAATGTAAGTAATTTTGACTAAGAGGTTAGATAATAAGACTGACATAAAGCGATTATGCATGCTAATAATAGTAGTAGGTATAGAAAGATGCCTACTGAGCTAGAAGAAAGTTAAGAGTCGCATCTTAGAAGAAGTTCTAATAGCTATTTTACATCATCGAGTAGAGCATAACAAGAGAATTTGAGATGTTAGGGTGAATAGTGATACCCCAAGATGTGTAGAGCACTATGCTTATAGCTTAGTAAAAGGAGATGATTCACAGATTTAGGAAGAGGAACTTTGAGCCAAGGGGGAGATGGGGAGTTGATAAACCAAAATGACTTTTGAGTTTGATAATGATGAGTTGATCAGGATGAGATGTTGATGTTTTTCAATCTCTTATATTCCTCAGATCTAGGTTGAGGTGATACTTTTTTCCTGTCTTACGTATGAGTACCATGTTGTTGGATTGAACTCATATAACTGATGTTGATTCATTGTTCGTGATAAGTCCAAAGGATGAGGAGTAGCAGTTGTACTCTATCTCACAAAAACCTCTAAGTTCCTAACCTTATGTCTTACGAGATACGACTTGAGTTTCACAACATGTTCAATTCCATAAACACATTATAGGTCCAAAAAGGCTAATGACGTTGAATCATATTACGAATGCTCTCAGATTTAATTCCTTAAATGTATCGTGCTTATGATCTTTTCCTTCAAGCTTTTCCAATAATCCTTCCTTCCAGTCTTGATAGCAATGTTGATGATAATAGATGAGTTATTGTTGATGAGTGAGTATGGATGTTCTTTGCCATTTTGATAATGATATCCTCCTTTGATTAAAGTTGTAGACATAGAGAAAGAAAAATATGAGACATTGTGATATGATGCAAATAAGTAAGAATAAATTAGAGTGTCTCTAGGCAAGAATATGTTAATGTACCTTTGAACGAGAAGATCACTCAATGAAAGATGTAGAAGTGTTTAGTAGGCTTGATAATTCTCTGATATAGTTGAAGTGGTTAAAAATAATAGGCTTGAATTTGTGGATATCATTATATGGGTGATTAGAGAAGGCTATTGATGATTTTAAGTGAGTGTTTTAGGTAGATGAGTGAGTGTAGTGATGGGGGAGTAGTGTTCTCCAAAGGAAATTCCTGAGGAAGTATGGAACATGAGTTGAGGGTCACCTTTGTAGGAGCATGATTATATTAGGAATAACACTTTAGGTTTAGAATTAGTCTTGAATAGAATAAGATGATGTGGTTAGGAAGAGATTTATAGAAGCTTTAAGCTTTAAATTGACGATATAGTTCCATGAAAGGGAGCGTAGTTAAGATGAGGTTGAGGTTTGGAGTTACCCATGGAGTGTTATGCACCTTGATGATGTCATTCTCAATTAGAGTTGAACTCACTTTCGAAGAGTTCGAGTGATTAACATTGAGTACATTTTGACTTTCCATTCACACTTGATGATATGGATGTTGATGGATATTCCTATCTTTAACGTAATCGACGTTTCCATTCTTGCGTTAATGTATTAATTCTTGATTTTGAGTAGAGTTTATTGAGGTCAATAAAGAGTTAAGAGTTGGAGTTGTTGGGTGAGTGTTGAGATGATTCCCGAGTATTTTCGAGTCTTGATGCTCATCCTTACTCATATTCGAGAATGAATAATTCCAATGGGGAGATATTGTGACATCCCATAATTCTATCCTTTTATGTACCTATTATTCAAGCCTCGTTCTTATATGTGGGAAGTGTTTTAGAGTAATGAGAGACCTCTGGTACTTAGATGAGTTCAAGACTTTCTTATAAATCAAGTTTTTAGTGTTGGATTATGCAATGATCAACTTTAAATGATCATAACTCTTAGCACACAAAGAACTAGATGATCCATAACATAACAAATAAAACTCCTTTGAATTAGCTTTTCAATTCAACTGGTTTCACCTGATTTTAGAGTCCAACATTATTACTATTTTACTGAAGACTACCAATGTAGAGTTGCACTACAAAACCTCTATTATGAGTCGTAGTGTGGGCTCGTAGCAATTTCGAGAAACTCTTAAATTGTGCCAAAGGGTTACGAGAGGGGTCCTACAAGTCGTAGTACAGTGTATGGGTCGTAATGGGGTCCGTAACGAGATTTTGTTAGCTTTTGAGAAAGGTTATTTTTGTCAATTCCCACCCATTTCTCTTTAACCCTCAGCCATTGTGGACTAAATATAAGTCCTAAAAATAGACTCTTAGCCATATTTCCGCCCACTCCCCCTTCTCCACTTAGGGTTTTCTTGAGGACATGGAAGAGAGCAAGAGATGGGACAGAGGAGCAAAGTTCTTGGTTCTACGATAAAGTTTGTTTACTTCTTCAAACTCTAGGTATGTAAGGCTCACGAAAGTATGATATCTTGTTCCACACATGCCCCTTCAACTTCTTGAGTCAAGGTTTGGTAAAAGAGTTTACATTTGAGAAATTATATTATCTAAATATTGAGATTATGTACTTATTGTGAATTCTCTTGATGTTTTATGAGGCTTTATCGCATCATATAATTTCAATAAGTTATTGAGCTGTAGTATGATACTTGATAGTATGAACTTTAGATTTCATGATTTATGAGAAATCCATGCATATTTTGTGTTAAGGTTGGGCTTTGAAGATTTGAGTTGAGTATGTTGAGTTGAGTTTTGAGCATAATTTACTAAGTCTACATAAGCATAGTTTTTTGATGAAATCGAGTATTGAGTTTAAATGACGTTTTGAGTACGCATTGATGATAATGCAAATACATATTTTTGTTTCAAAATATATTTATTGAAGATGATGATGAGATGAGATGATGAGTATTTTAGATGTGATAACCCTAATGAGGTTAAGATTTGAGGTGATTGATTGAGCATTGATGATTGAGTTGACTGATGATGTGGAGCATGTTTTAGTCTTGGGAGTATTATCGAGCACCAAGCTGGGTGATTGAGGAATACCCCAGAACTACGTGTGCCAGCATAAGATAGTCCTGCAACACATTCTGGTGACTCGTGTCCCAAATGTTGGACATTCTCTTTGGATCCGAGGGAGAGATAGAGGTTGATCTCCCTTTTCTGTAGCAAGTTAAGGGCAGGCATGGCGACGATGCTGATTCATTGTGCATCACCTAACTTAAGGTGGTGGGATGAGGATGTCGGTTAAGAGAAACTCCCAAGCAACACTATATTGATTGAGTATGATATTCTTAAACTGAGATTAGCACTACTAAGCTTATTTTACCAAGTATATTTTCGAAAGCATGAATTACTTTAAACCTGCATATAATGAGTCAAGCATTAGTTTTGAGTCAAGTATGAGTTGTTGAGTCGAGCATTATTTTATTGAGCTATTTTACATACCAGTATATTCCATGTACTGACGACTATTTTGGGCCTGCATTGTTTTATGATGCAGATACAAAAGTTAGAGGATTTCAGCCCATGCAACATTGAAGTCTATATCAGTACATTCCAGAGTTGGTGAGCCCTCCTTGCATTCCAGAGGAGCCTTTTTATCTTCTTACCGTCACAAAGTATCTTTTATTTTCTTTGAGTTGAGGTGTTCAAGGCCTGTCATGGAACTATCTAGATTGTTTAGTAGAGGCTTAAATAGATATTAAGTAGAGGATTGTCGAGTATCATATATTCCAAATTTATATATTTGAAACCATGAGTTATTTGAGGTTATGTACATATATGTATGTTTATTCATATAATGTCCTTTTAATTGAGTACTATTCTTCTGCTGTCGAGTTGATGTGACGATGAGGCGAAGTGGTTAACTTGGGGGCTAACAATAGTCCCTGAGTGCCGGCCATGCCAAGGGTACCTTCCCGGGGTGTGACATTTTCAACTTTATATCACTTAAAACTCTCAACAAAACCTCTTCAAGACTTAACCAAATATCTCATACCAAATTCAAGGATTTCAAGCTTAACTTTGGAACTTAAGGATTCACTTCAAGCTCTAAGTTTCCTTTAAGCTCATCTCAATAAAATTCCAAGTTAGAGGTATGTCGATTTCATCTATTGGGTCTTTTCATACATGGAGCACAATCTTCCTTTTTATGAAAATTGCATGATTTCAAATTGTATCACTTATAGGTATGTCTTATATATTGTGAAATATGAGCATGCATTATGTTGGAATTTTATCAAAGTATTGTTGATTATGCATGAGTATCTATTTTAAGCTTACACTATGAGTTGATCTTTGTCTATTGAGACTATGCATGTTCTGAGGTATGAAACAATGACATATTATAAGTTTTGATGATGGATTTCAAGGTACCCTATGTGAGGGTTTTACTATATGTTGGTGGTTTTATTTGTATTAAGTTTTCTCATCTTATTTCACTCTCGAATGGGATGATTTTGAAAAAGTTTCATGAACCCACTATGTGTTTGATAAAATGACATGAAAAGTCTTCTCAAGTTGTTGATGATCTGTTAAATGATTTACAAGTCAAGTGACTTCATGACTATTAAGGGCTTCCAAGCATTTATTAAATTCATGAAAAATATCTATGACGTTATAAGTGAATCATTGAGCTCTTATGTTTTGTTATGCACTTTGATATTGAAGCCCCTTTCTTGATAATTCGAATGTGATGGTTTAATGAGCTATTTTATGACTCCTGCCAAAAAGATTATATCGTAAGGCAAGGACATCTTATACTACCTACCGAAAAGGCCATTCCATAAGGTAGAATAATTCATGATTCGTATCAAAATTATTATATCGTAAGGTAAGGTCATCTTATAATACCTACCAAAAAAGCCATGCTGTAAGGTAGAGTGAATCATGGCTCCTACCAAAAAGATTATATCATAAGGTAAGAACATATTATAATACCTACCGAAAAAGCCATGCCATAAGATAGAATAAATCATGACTTCCCCCAAAAAGATTGTATCATAAGGTAAGGGACATCTGATACTACCTATCGAAAAGGCTATTTCGTAAGGTATGGGTATTGGTAACACTCCCCGAAAACGTTATACTGTAAGGTAAGTAGGTGACTACTTGGTCATTCTCATACATGTTTATGTAAGGATTTGAGCATATATTCCATATTAAGCTTATACCACTTGTTATGATTATGTGTCTTGATTTTTATAGCTTATCTCCTTTGTTGCATTGCAGCCCGCATACCTAGAACATCTTCAAGTATTAACACATACTCTATGCCTGCATGATATTACTATGTAGGGACCAGAGGTCCCATTGGTCATCCTCCTCCACGTGGCTAGTTGCCTCATTCGAAGAAAGCTTTGGGGTGAGTCCTGAACTCCGAGGACATTGTCTATTTTCCCTTTTTATGCTATGTTGAGACTATTATTACTTTTGGTTACTTACTACTTGAGGGTGAGCCAGGGAAGTGTTTTGGCCCCCGCTCCATTCTATGTAGAGGTGTTGTTGGATGATATGGTATTCTATCTATATGAGTGTGACTCTTCTAAACTTATTAATTTTATGAAATATTTTCCCTTAATCCCGCTTCTCTTTTTATCAATATCTCTTGTAAATGTCTATTTTTGCTTCTGCGACCAAGGATGTGTGAATGATATGTTAAAAGATTTGTTTGGGGTTCCTTCGAGTTCCTCATTTGCCATGTCATATCTAGGCCCTAGTCTTGGGTTATAACAAGCTTAATATCAAAGTACTAGTTTGTTAATAGTCCTAAAAAATCCAGCACACCGTGTCGATTAGAATATTATATATTCATGATTGTGAAGTGCGCCACAACTATGAATAGGATGCTATGGGGTGTTTTAGGAAATGTTTCACTTCTACGTGGTCTATATCGTGCTTTAGATGTAAATATAAGGTTTCCCCCCTAACGAAAGATCTTTCCACTTCCAGATTATGGCGCTACGGAGAGGAAGACCTCGAAGGGCCTGCACACCCGAGGAAGGTCCGACTCACCAAGCTTCTCAAAAAGAAGGGGCCACTCAAGTTGAGTTCAGGAATGGCATCACTATGTCGACACATGCAATGACCCCCCAATTGAACCCCAAGGGGCCCAAGCTCCTCATGCCCCTACACCGGCCTCAAGGGTGAGGAATTTCACAAGAATGAACCCTCTGGAGTTTTATGGGTCTAAGGCGGAGGAAGATCCCAAGAGTTCATAGATGCGATGTATAAGATGCTATCCATCATGGGTAACTTCGGAGGAGAAGGCGGAACTAGTGGCCTACCAACTAAAAGGTGTGACACAAATTTGGTTTATGCAATGGAAGATAGAGAGGGAAAATCATGATGCTATTCCTTAGGAAGAGTTGAAGGCCACCTTCCTCAATCGGTTCTTCCCTATTGAGTTGAGAGAGTCTAAAATGATTGAGTTCATGAATCTTAAAAGAGGTTCCATGAGTGTGAGGGAGTATGCCCTTAAGTTCAACAAGCTCTCCAACTATGCTCTATAATTCGTTGCCGAACCTAGATCAAGGATGAACAAGTTTGTGTCAGGGATGTCCGACTTAGTAAATGAAGAGTGCCATACCACGATGCTTATAAGTGATATGGATTTGTCTTAGCTCATGACTCAATTCCAATAAAATGCAATCGAGTAAAGTATGACTTGGCGATCAGATGATACATGGATAGAACTTATAATGGGGTCTCAAAAAATAAGTAATTTCTGCTAGGCCTTTATCCTTTTTTTTAGGTTCATTAGGCTTCTTATTAGTTGGAACATCGATAAGAATAGGGATTTGAAATGATACAAATTCCTCTTCATTCTGGGTCAGGAACGGGAAAGGGAGAATGAGTAGGATAAGCTCGAGGTCAATTCTTTTTTTTTAGGAGATCCCAAGCAACTTGAGGGGGAGAAACTTAGGAAAAGGGAAGTGATGAGTCCAAGAGGGCTCGGTTTGAGGGTGGCCGGTTTTAACAAGGTCTCGAGTTTCAAGGCCAAGGATCCTCTAGTGCACAAAACAAGAAGGTTGCTAAGGATGAGGTGTGTAACCCAAGGGTCCAAGAAGGTAGAGATAGGATAACTCATCCTAGATGCCCAAAATGTAGGAGGAAAAATGGTGGCACATATTGGAGGAAAACGGGTGCATTCTTTGGGTGTGGCGAGATGGGCCACAAAATTCTGGATTGTTCATATGCTCAAAACAAGGGTAAAAATGGCCGATCATAAGGGAAAGATGGTCACGCTGATCAAAGGACTTAAGAAGGTCAATAAGGGGGTACTTCTCGACATAATCCGTTCTATGCTCTTCAAGGGAGGCAAGGAGGGGATGAGGTGCCCGATGTTGTTGCCAGTATGTTAAAGGTTTTTGATTTCGATGCGCATGCTTTGATAGGTCTGGGTGTCACTATTACTTTGATTATTCCTTTTGTTGCTAATAAGCTTCATGTGTGTACCGAATTGCTATGTGATCCTTTTAGGTGTCTACCCCCATTGGTTAGTCTATTGTTGCTAGAAAAGTCTATAGGGATTGTCCCATATCCTTATTGCATAAAGTCTTGTATTGTGATTTTGTTGAACTTGGCATAGTGGGATTTGAGATTATTCTTGGGGTGGATTGATTACATGCCCTATCATGCTTCCACTGATTGTAGAACACGTAAAGTTGGATTTGAATTCCCTATTGAACCCGTACTTGAGTGGGAAAGTTGTAACGTGGTAGTTAAGGATAGATTCATTTCTTGTCTTAAAGCCCAAATTGATTTCTAAGGGTTGCATTTACCATCTTGCAAGGGTTAGAAATGTTGAGTCTAAAGACATCCCTATTGAGTCGGTTCCGGTGGTCAATAAGTTTCTTGGTGTCCTTCCTGATAGGGGAAAATCATTTTTCTAAGATTGATCTTTGTTCCGAATACCACCAAGTGAGAGTGAGGGAGTATGATATTCCCAAGACGGCTTTTCGGACTAGGAATGGGCATTTTGGAATTTATGGTAACGATTTTTGTCTTGACTAATGCACTGGCAATATTTATGGATTTCATAAATAGTGTCTTTCAACCTATCCTTGACATGTTTGCGGTGGTCTTTACTAATGATATATGGATTCATTCCTATAGTGAAGAAGGTCATGTGAATCATTTGACGACGGGATTGCAAATTTTGAGGGATAAGAGCTTGCTGCTAAATATGAAACGTGTGAATTTTGGTTAACAAGGAGGTGTCTAGAGAAGCACACTGGTTAGTTAGGTTGGGGTTTGGATTGAGTGAAGTTAAAATGGTAGTGTAGTGGTTGTTGATAGTTCCAAATCTTCTTTGATTGAGGAAGTCAAGTCGAAACAAGACCTTGACCCCACCTTGCTAGAATTGAAGGCTTTGGTGAAGGTTGGTAAAGTGGAGATTTTCTCCCAAGGGGGAGATGGGATCCTTAGGTACCAAGGTAGGTTATTGGTGCTTGATGTTGATGATGGGTTTACTTGAAAGTCTCACCAATGAAGGGTATGGTCCGTTTTGTCAAGAAAGGTAAATTAAGCCCAAGGTTTGTAGGTCCTTATAGAATTTTGAGGAGGATTGGTAAGGTTGTATATGAATTGGGGTTGCCTATGGAGATAAATATGGTTCATCCGGTCATCCATATGTCAATGTTAAGGAAGTGTGCGGGTGACCCAAGTGCTATAGTTCCCTTAGAGGTTGTGGGTATTGTAGAAGAAAATTTGATCTATGACGAGGTCCTAGCGGAAATTTTGGATAGACAAGTGAAGGGATTGATAAACAAAGATGTAGCTTCCGTCAAGGTCCTTTGGAGGATTCATCAAGCCGATAGCATCACTTGGAAAGTCGAGGCGGACATAAAAAAGGGATACCTATATCTCTTCTACTCTATTCAAGCTGAAGGTACTAATTTAAGTCCCCTACATCATTTCAAGTCTTAAGTATCAACCCTTATGTCATTTTTCATGCATTTATGTTCATGGTAAAAAGTTTATGGTGATTTTTGACATTCATGTTGAGATTTTCGAAAATGATGTTTAAATGCATTTGTTACATTCATCTCAGACTGAAATCTTCATGATTACTTCTCTCATGCATATTTCTTTGACATTTGGAGACGAATGTTCCCAAGGGGTAGATTTTCAAATGCCCCAAAAATGTGCTTTAGAATGCCCATAATCATAATTTCCATGTATCTCAAAATCTGTGCATGATATCAAAAATTCAACTTCACATTCTCGATCAGAGGGAAAAATTGAGTGGGAGATGTGTATAATCTGAATTTTAGAGGAATCGTAGGCGAAAATTAATTTTGCTAATTGTATAAAAATAATGTCTATCCGCACCTAGTCCACGACGCGCCTGGGGCGTGGAGCTGTACAAATGTTCCCTGCATGATGGGTCCGTGTCGCACCAAGGATGCGGACTAGTTTTAGTTTTTCCTAGGATTTTCTATTTCAGTCAAGGGCATTGGGGTCATAGCCCCTGCCCACTTAAGCGTGAAATCACCCATACTTACTTTGGAACTCAATTCACCTCAAGCTCTAAGTTTCCTTCAAGCTTATCTCAAGAAAAACCCAAGTTTGAGGTATGTGGGTTTCATCCATTGGGTGTTTTCAGCCATGGAGCCCAATTTTCCTTTTTATGTAAATTGCATGATTTCAAATTGTATCACTTATGAGTATCTCTTATTCTGAAATATGAGCATGAGTTATGTCGGGGTTTTACCAAAGTATTGTTGATTATGCATGAGTATCTATTTAAAGACCACACTATAAGTTGGTCTTTGTCTATTGAAACTATGCATGTTTTGAGCTATAAAACTATGATATATTATGAGTTTTGATGATGGATTTCAAGGTATCCTATATGAGGATTTTACTACATGTTGGTGGGTTGATTTGTATTAAGTTTTCTCATCCTATTTCACTCTCGAATTGCATGATTTTGAACGAGTATCATGAACCCACCATGTGTTTGATAAAATGACGTGA
The DNA here is from genome assembly GCA_011800125.2 of Solanum clarkiae. NCBI lineage: Eukaryota > Viridiplantae > Streptophyta > Magnoliopsida > Solanales > Solanaceae > Solanum > Solanum clarkiae. Next base: position 9,969 of record JAABOM020027452.1, read on the forward strand.
CAAGTATTCTCAAGTTATTGATGACCTATTAAATGATTTACAAGTCAAGTGACTTCATGATGATTAAGGGCTTCCAAGAATGTATTAAATTCATGAAAAATATGTATGACTTTACAAGTGAATCATTGAGATCTTATGTTTTTTTATGTTGTTGTGATATGTGAAGCCCCTTTCTTGATACTCAATTGTGATAGTCTGATGAGTTATCTTATGACTCTTGCCGAAAATATTATATCGTAAAGCAAGGATATCTTATACTACTTACTAAAAAGGCCATGCCGTAAGGTATAATAATTCATGACTCCTTCCGAAAAGATAATATCGTAAGGTAAGGACATCTTATAATACCTATCAAAAAGGCTATGCTGTAAGGTAGAATGAATCATGGCTCCCACCGAAAAGATTATATTGTAAGGTAAGAACATCTTATAATACTTATCGAAAAGGCCATGCCATAAGGTAGAATAAATCATGACTACCACCGAAAAGATTGTATCGTAAAGTAAGGACATCTTATACCACAAATCAAAAAGGCTATGTAATAAAGTAGAGGAGTTGGTAACACTCTCTGAAAAGGTCATACCATAAGGTGAGTGGATGACTAGTTGGTCATTCTCATACATGTGTATGTAAGGCTTTGAGCATGTATTCCATACTGTGTTTATGCCATTGGTTATGATTATGTGTCTTGATTTTATAGCTTATATCCTTTGTTGTGTTACACCTGCATACTTAGTACATCTCAAAGTACTAACGCATACTGTATGCTTACATGATATTACCATGTAGGGACCGGAGCTCCCATTGATCATCCTCTTCCATGTGGCTAGTCGCCTCATTCGAAGAAACCTTTTAGGCTGAGTCCTCAACTCTGAGGACATCGTCTCTTTTCCCCTTTTATGCTATGTTGAGACTGTTGTTACTTTTAGTTACTTACTAATTGAGGGTGACCCCGGGAAGTGTCTTGGCCCCCCTCTATATTCCATGTAGAGGTGTTGTTGGATGATATGGTATTCTATGTACATGAGCTTGATTCTTTTTAAGCTATTATTTTTAGGAAATATTTTCCCTTCCCTTCTTACCAATGTCTCTTGTAAATGTCTATTTTTGCTTCCATGACCAAGGATGTGTGAATGATATGTTAAGAGGCTCGTTTGGGGTCCCTTGGGGTTCCCTATTCATCTTATCATGTCTAAGCCCTAGGCTTGTGTCGTGACACAAGTCTCAAGGACCTTTAGAGTACGAGACAGGTTTATGACTCGTAGAGTTCGTTACGACACGTATAGAGGGATTTTATGATGAATTCCAACAACTCATATTTTTGGGACATTCAGTCTATGAGATGGCATCTAGGGCTCGTATATTGGTTTATGACTTGTAACAAGAGGTTTCATATCAATTTCCAAGGATTTAAGATTTCCAGACTCTTCACCTACAAGGGGAAGTTATGACTCATAGGAGGGTCTACGAATCATAAACGAGGTCTCGTGGACCCTGTCAGCAGTTTTACTAAGGGGTATTATTGTTCTTGCTGACTCATTTTAATTAAAACCAGTCACATTTTTAGACTTGTGTAAGGCCTGAAAATCAAACCCTAGAGTGTTCATTTCCCCATTTTCACTTGGGTTTCCTTAAGAGCAAGAGGAGAGGAGAAAGATGACCTAGGGTTTCAAATCCAAGTGCAAGAATTGGTTGAGGTTTCATTGTTTCTTCCATTCTCAAGTATGTAAGGCTTATCAAAATATGGAATCTTGTTCTTTCACATGCCCCCTTCACTTAATTGAGTCCATGCTTTGGTATGAGATGATATTTAGAAATTTTACTACTCCAATACCAAATTCTTGTACCTATTATGAGAGTTCTTGAAGATATATGAGGTATGTTGTTGCATTGCCAAAGTTTGTACATGAAGTTGTGATGGAGCTTTTCACTTGATAGCATGATCCCTAAATTGCATGATTTCATGAGTTCTTGTGCATATTGTAGAGTTGATGATGAGTCTGAGTATATGAGTTGAGTAGTTGAGTATGAGAAAAATATTTCATTGAGTCACACATGTCACTATGCATGAGCACCTTGCATTGCACTACTTGATAAGTAAATTGAGTGAGTCTAAATAACAGTGCGAGTCTGAGTCAAGTTGATTGTTGCATTAATCAGTTGAATTGATGAGTAACTGAGATGAGTTGAGATGAGGTGACCTTATGTGATTGAGTTTGAGCCTACTGATGAGTTAATTTATGAGTTACATGATGACTTATACTTGTTTCAATCTTGGGAGAAGTATTGAACACCACGTTGGGTGATTGAGGAGCACCCCAGAACTACATTTGGCAGTGTAGGATAGTCGTTACAGCATAATACTGGCGACTCTTATCCTACAAGTGGGCACTCTCTTAGGATCCTATGAGTGAGGTTGAGGTTGATCACCTTTTTTAATGGCAAGTTAAGGGAGGGCGTGGCAATGATGAAGATTCGTTGTGCATCATTTAATTAAAGGTGGTAGGATAAGGAATGTTGACTAGAGAAACTCCCAAGCAACATTGGTTTGAGCATGAAATTTCAAACTTGCATATTGAGTTGAGCATGAGATCTTGAGTTGAGATGAGTTATCGAGTTTTACTTTTCTGAGTTATTTTTATATTCCAGTATATTCCATGTACCGACGTCCATTTGGGCTTGCATCATTTTATGATGCAGATACAAGTGATAGAGGATTTCAGCACGCGCTTTATTGAGGCCCAGGTTTAGTACACTTTGGAGTTGGTGAACCCTCCTTGCATTCTAGAGGAACCCTTTTATCTTTCATTATCATTGAGTACTTTACTTTATTTGAGTTAAGTTGTCCAAGGCATCTCATGGCACCATTCTAGAGTGAATTGAGCAGTGGTTTTGTAGATATTTGAGTAGAGGATTTGCCGATTCTTTTGTATCTAAATACCTTCATTATAAGCTATGATACAGTAGAGTTATGCACTTATTTATCTTCTTTAATATGATGTCTTACCCGGTTAGTTATTCTTCCAATGTCGAGTTGATGTGATGATGTGGCCAAGTGGTTATGTTGGGGAATCAATGATAGTTCCTCAAGTGCCGGCCACGCCAAGGGTACCTACTTGCAGCATGGCAAACTTGGTATCAGAGCATAGAGTTCTAGATTCCTAGGAAGTCTTTGAATTCATGTCGAGTAGAGTCTTGTTTATGAGTGTTTTGTGCACCACAGTTCATAAATGAGAGGCTATAGGAAAGTAGGAATAGTTAACCTTCTTTTGTATTCTAAGTTGCGATAAAGTGAAAACTCTACAAAACTCCTTTCTGACTCATGCATTACGTGATTGCAGGTCATACCACCTAGACACACAATGACCTAGAGGAATGCTTCAGCTAGCACTACTAAGAACCATACTTTAGAGGTTCCTCCTCAGGTGGAGACAAGAGGCTGAGGTCGACCGCCAGGAACACATGTGTTCCTATGACACCTATTGCTCCACTTACTCCTACTACAGAGGTCAACTTTAGAGGAGCCATCGTCAGGCTCACCCAGCTGGTAGCTGCTCAGAGCAAGAATCAGGGCTCTCAGACTCCTATTTTTATCTCTCATGAGAAAATAACTGCCTCGAGACAGGGACTTTTTGAGGATGAACCCATTTGTCTACACTGGATCGAAGGTTGAGGAGGACCCTCAAAATTTCATTGATGAGATGTGGAAGGTGCTAAAGACTATGCATATGACTGAGACTGGGGGAGTTGAGCTTACTGCCTATCAACCCAAGCACATGGTAAATGTTTTGTACAATCAGTATGAAGAGAGTTGAGGTGATGATTCCAAGCCCACTATTTGGGATGAGTTTGAGAGTGCCTTTCTCGATCACTTCTTTACTTAAGAGTTGATAGCGGTAAAGGTTGAAGAGTTTGTGAATCTGTAATAATAAAGATGATTGTTAAAGAGTATAGCTTGAAATTCATCCAGTTGTCTAGGTATACCCCGGAGATGGTTCCGGATATGAGGGCGAGAATGAGGAAATTCATATCTATATTGGGTAGCCAGTCAAAGAGGGAGTGAAAGGTGGCATTGTTGATTCTAAGTATGGATATTTCTAGGATGATTGTCTATGCCCAACAGACTGAGAAAGATAAGAAAAAGGACAGAGAGGTGCATTTGAGTAAGAAGGATAGATCAGCAGAGCTTGAGCCTACCTATTAAGCAAGGTAAGGGAGATAAGTCATACTTTTAAAAGAGGTCTTCTAGCTAGGCACCTTCTTCAGATAGTACACAAGCCTGAGCCAGAGATACGATTAGAGACCCCAAGGTCAGCTAAACTTTAGGCCACAGGGTGCGAAGTCTCAAGGAAGTGTGACTCTTGGTTCTAAAAGGAAGTCACCTTGTGGGAAGTATGACAGGATGCATATGGGAGAGTGTAAAGATGGAGGAAATGCTTGCTACAAGTATGGCCAACCATGTTCAACGTGGAGCAATAAGGCCCAATCCACTACCATAGCACAACCAACAAGAGGTAATCAGAGAGGTGCATCACCAGGAGCAAGCGGTGGGATAAACCATCTAATATGAAATGGGGAACCAATAGGATTAGGAGGTTGTACCAGCAGTTGTGATGGGTATGCTTTGATTCTTTTCCATTCCTTACTGTGCTTTACTTGATCCGTTTGCAACTTGTTCATTTGTAACGCCATATGTGGCGAGTAGATTCGATATTCTTCCTGAGTGCTTTCTTGACCCATTTTCTATTTCTACTCCTGTTGGTGAGTCCTTTCGAACTGAGAGAATCTATAGGGACTACGTGGTTTCCATCTATCATAGGGATATTCTTGTTGATTTGATTGAGTTAGAGATAGTTGATTTCAATCTGATCCTTGGTATGGATTGGCTTTACGTCTGTTATTCCTCCATTGATTGCCGAACATAGACTATCAAATTCCAGTTTCCGAATGAGCCTATTATTGAACGGAAGGGAGATTCTGTGGCTCCGAAGGGTAAGTTTATTTCTTACCTCAAAGCCCAAAATTTGATCTCTAAGTGATTTATCTATCACCTCGTGGTAGTCAAGTCTGATGATTCTAAGCCCCCTTCTCTTGAGTCTACCCTGATTGTGAACGAGTTTGCTAATGTGTTTCCTAAGGATTTGACGGAGATCCTTCAGATAGGGAGATCAATTTTGGAATTGATATTCTTCCTGACTCAACCTATTTATATTCAGCCATATAGAATGGCCCCTGCAAAGTTGAAAGAGTTGAAAGAGCAATTAAGGGATTTGTTAGATAAAGGGTTCATAAGGCCGAGTGTCTCTCCATAGGGTACCTCGGTCTTGTTTGTGTGAAAAAAGGATAGTTCTCTGAGAATGTGAATTGACTACCACCAATTCAATAAGGTGACCATCAAGAATAAGTATCGCCTCCCAAGGATTGATGATTTGTTTGACCAACTTTAGGGCGCTACTTTTTTCTCTAAGATAGACCTTAGATCTGGCTATCATCGGTTGAAGGTATGAGAATGTGATATCTTGAAGATGGCTTTTCGAACCCGATATGGTCACTTGAGTTCTTGGTAATGTCTTTTGGACTGACAAATGCACCCGCAACCTTTATGGATTTGATGAACAGAGTATTCAGACAGTATCTTGACATGTTTGTGATCACCTTCATTGATTATATTTTTGGTTATTCTAGAGGTGAAGAGGAGAATGGCAATCACCTTAGGATCACTTTGTAGACACTCCGAGACAATGAGTTGTATGCGATGTTTTCTAAGTGTAAGGTTTGGATCAACTTCGTGGATTTTATAAGTCATGTGATTTCTGGAGATCGAATTTGAGTGGATACTCAAAAGATTGAGGTAGTTAAGAATTGGCCAAGACCAACCTCACCGACCGATATAAGAAGCTTTCTGGGATTGGGTGGCTATTACCAAAGGTTTGTTGAAGGGTTTTCTTCCATATCTGCACCATTGACCAAATTAACTCAGAAGAAGGTCAAGTTTCAATGGTCTGATGAATGTGATAGGAGTTTCCATGAGTTAACAACAACACCAGTGTTGCCTTTCTAGATGGAACAGATGGGTTTGTGATCTACTGCGATGCTTCAAGGGTAGGATTGGGATGTGTGTTGATGCAGAAGGGAAAGGTTGTTTCTTATGCTTCTGGACAGCTTAAGGTGTATGAGAAGAATTATCCCACCTATTACTTGGAGTTGGTAGCGGTGGCGTTTGCTCTCAAGTTATGGCCCATTATCTGTATAGAGCACATGTTGTTGTATTCACCAACCACAAGATTCACCCAAAAAGAGCTTAACTTGAGGCAGAGGAGATGGCTTGAGCTGCTTAAAGAATACAAAATGAGTATCCTACACCATCCAGGTAAGCCTAATGTGGTTACTGATGCTTTTAGCTAGTTGTCCATAGGAAGCACCACCCATATATGAGAAGAGAAGAGGGATTTAGTATGAAAAATGGGTAGGCATCATCTCTAGTAGTGAAGGTGAAAGAGAAACAAGATAAAGACTCAATCTTACCATAGTTGAAGGAGGACATGCCCAAGCAGAAAGTGATGGCTTCCGCCAAAGGGGGAGATGGAGTATTGAGGTATCAAATAAGGTTGTGTGTTCCAGATATTGATGGTGTTCGAGAGAGGACCATGGCAGAGGCCAATAGTTCCAAATATTCCATCCACCCAGGGTCTACTAAAATGTACCATGACTTAAGAAAAGTCTACTGGTGGGGAAGAATAAAGAGAGATATTGCTCAGTTTTTTTTCCAAGTACCCAAATTGTCAATAAGTTAAAGTTTAGCACCAAAGGCCATGTGGAGTGGGTCAAAACTTTGAGATCTCATAGTAAAAATGGGAGATGATAAACATGGACTTCATCACAGGTTTTCCGAGGTCCCATAGACACCACGATTCGATTTGGGTATTAGTTGATAGGATGACCAAGTCAGCCCACTTCCTGGCAGTTAAGACAACTGACACTATGGAGGATAATGCCTGGTTATACATAAAGGAGATTGTGAGATTGTATGGAGTCCCTTTATCTGTCATCTCAGATAGAGGAGCTCAGTTCACTTCCTAGTTATAGAGATCTTTTTAGAAGGGTTTGGGTACAAAGGTACTTCTTAGCACAAGTTTCCACCCTCAGACAGATAGCCAGGTAGAGCATAAGATTTAGATCTTGGAGGATATGTTGAGAACATTCCATTGACTTTAAAGGTAATTAGGACGACCACTTGCCTTTGATATATTTGCCTACAACAACATTTTCGTTCGAGTATTTAGATGGCTCCATATGAGGCACTATATGGGAGAAGATGTTGAAACGACCCCAAAAAATTCCCGAAAATATGTCTCAGCATGCCCAGAATTTTAAATTTCATATATCTAAAAATATGTGCACGATATCGAAAATCCGACTTCATATTCTTGTTCAGGGGTCAAAATTAGGGGGAAAAGGATCTAACCCCGATTTAAGAGCAAACGATTAACAATTTCATTTTCCACAAGTTTTCTTATCCAGAATCGATCTGCGACAATGCCGCGATGCGTAGCTGTCACAAACATGTATTAATTTTGCCTCTGCAATAGGTTCACGTCTCATACTAGATGCGGACCTATTTATTTTGTTGCCAGTGATTTTTATCTCCGTCCAAGGTTTTGGGTCTTGGGCCTAAGTGTTCCCAAACGTTTTTTTACCTATACTTAGCCATATTTCACCCTCATATCATCCTAAACATTCCCCAATATCCTCTCAAACACTTAGCCA
>JAABOM020027463.1:0-17732 GCA_011800125.2 Solanum clarkiae
ATTGCAAGTCAGCATTAGAGAGATATGTGATGGATGCACATGTTAGTGCTAGACCCTAAGCTTGAATTTTTGAGGAGCAGTGTTAAACAGGAGATAGCATGATGATAGTGAGTGTCCAAATTTTCCACAATCATAACACCTACCATTATTTCGACTATAGTAAGTAATTTGTTTATTTCTAGAATTGTTTGGCTTATCTCTCTTTTGACTTCTATTTTATCAAAAAGTTTCCATGACAGATTTGTGATTAGTGCGATTTCATCCTCATTTAATCCATCTTCATCTTCTTGATTATCATCAGTTGCTTTGAATGCCACAAATTTCTTCTTCTCATCTTCTTTGCCCTTTTTGTTTAGATGAGTTTTCTCGAAAGCAATGAGATATCCTCGAACCTCATCATATGTTAGGTTCTTTAAATCCATGCTTTAAAGTGCCATGACTTTGGCATGCCATTGAGGAGGTAGACTTCTTAGAATTCTCCTTATATGTTCTATGGGAGCGTATTCTTTTCCAGTATCTTTGAGTTCTCCAATGATCTTGCTCAATCTTGCAAACATGCTCTCAACAGATTCTCCTTCTTTCATTTGGAAGAGTTCATATTCATAAACAAGGAGACTGACAATAGTTTCTTTTACTTTGTCAGTTCCTTCATAGGTCACTTCTAATTTGTCCCATATTTTTTTAGCAGTTTCGTAACTGGAGATTTTCTCATATTCTTCACCATTATTTGCATTGTATAGAACATTTTTACCCTTTGAGTTTATTTGAATGATCTTCATCTGTTCATCAGTGTAATTTTCTAGGCTAGGAATGACAGTGGTCTGACTTCCTTCAGTAGTTGATGAACTTCTATTTGCAGGTTTAGCAGCAGGGATGGAAATATCACCAAGTTTGATGACCCTCCAAACTTTACTATCATAAGATTTGATGAATGTCTCCATTCTGATTTTCCAGTGTGAGAAATATTTTCATGAAATAAGGAGGTCTAGTTTGAGAAGTTCCCTCTTGAAACAGTGCTCCAATGGTTTGATTTTGATTTGCCATGATCTTTTTCTCATCTGTGGTTAGACAGAAAGATTAGTGAGACCAGACTCTGATACCAATTGAAAGTACAAGAGGGGGTGAATTGAATTTTCTTTCCCTTTTTTTTGCTTAAGTCTGTAATCAGAGAGTCGACTAGTGTACGGGATAGTTGACTAAATAAAACAGATAAGTAAGTAAGTAGAAAATTAAAGTGCGTAAAAGAAAAGTCAACACCGGCTGTTTTTATACTGGTTTAAATTCAATCTGAATCCTAGGTCCAGTCCCCTTAAGTTGTAAGGGATATCTCTTTAATCCTTTAACGGTGCAGATGGTTAAAAGGAATAAAATGTAAACTTTAAACTCAAATTTTCTCTTTTTTGTTTTATTTTTTCTTTTGATACAGTCTTCTCTTCCAATTTTCTCTTCTATTTCTCTCACTTTTCTTTCCCAGTAACTAATTTAAAGATTACAATAATTTTCTAAAGATGAAGAGCTTTTTGAAGAATAGCTTGAAATGCAGTAGGCTTGTATGAGTAGTGAGATACCCAAATATCTCCTTTATATTGAAGAGATGACATCCCAAGAGATTTGATCCTTGGATTGAGGCAGTGATGGATTCTCGTTCCAAGAATAAGGATAAGGTAAAAGATTGTCGATCTTCATGCAATCTCCTAGATTGATCTTGATTGATTCCTATAATCTTCTTGATTCCTCTTGATTTTGTAGACTCTTTTTGATTTATAATCATTCTGAATATTTGTAGCGGTAGATTGATCTTGATTGTGTAGATCTTTCTTTTTTATTGATAGTCTTCTTGATTGTCTGCAACGGCTAGAAAAGATCTTTGATTGATCCGTTCCAATATTTTTTTTCCTTTTTCTTCTTTTATATCTCCTTGATTTACTCCATCAGATTTAAGATTAATTTCCCAGTTGTGATTTTCCTTTTTGCTTTCCATCAAGACTGTTTTTCTCTTTTGTGTTTTCCTGAAATTAGTCATCACTCAAAATAGGTTGGTACTAGTAGTTTTGACATAAAACTCTGTTGCCTGCACTTGTTTTAAATACAAGAATACAAAATCATTTGACTAAAGCAATAATGCAAATAAGACTTAAAAAAATTAACAAAACTCATATAAATTAAATTTGGTATCATTAACAGAACTCATATAAAAATACAATAGTATGTTCATAGCATTTGTATCCCAAAAAGCACTTGAATTACTTGAGCAGAATTAAAGAGGATACAATAAAGTAAGGGTGCCTCTCTTTTTATGTGCATCTTTTCAGCTAATTGAATGTCATAATCAATATACATGTTCAAGCTTATCCCCTTCAAATTTTAGAGTATTTTTTGGAAGAATGAAGCCTAGACTAATCAGAAGGCTAGATGATTTGAACTCCTATCCTTAAAATAAAATATGCACTTGATATTGTACAAAGGTTTAATTGACGCTTTCAGAATAATGGATTATGGAAATTTGATGAATTAGATGGTGCAAAAGTAGGAACAGGGAAAGAACTAGAGAAGTTTAGGTGTAAAATAACTCATGATAAACTTAGGAAGACTAACACCTTGTCATGACAAATACATGGCTACCTCTGGAAAGGCTAAACTCAACTAGAAATTTTCAATTATTATGCATGTCTTAATGATGACAGGTAGAATGAGAGAGCAAGATGATGCATCTTAAGAGAACATGATTTGTCCTACTAGTATTTATGAAAGGAAGTAATGTCTCTTTTTCTACAGTCATTGGTGGAAGGATGGTATAGAAAACAAAAGCATTTTGCTTGTAAAGACTACAATAGAGTGAAATCCTAAAGATTATTGATCATTTCTTTAGTCATTCCAGGGTGCAGAAAATAAAAGCATTTATTTTTAGAAACTTATAACAGAACTCATATAAAAAACAATTATATCTTTTAACATTTGTATTCCAAAAAGAAGATTACATAGCAGAATTAAATAGAATACAACAAAACTTCAATGATATCACCATAAAGGAAGTTTTGAAGTGGACTACAAACAGAATTAAAAGAGGATACAAACCAAAATTAAAAGAGAATACAAACCAAAAAGCATTAAGGTCTTAGTCTTATTTAGTTTTAGTCAATATACTTGACAAAGTTTTGTTATACAAATACTATTGGCAGTAACAAGTTCACTGGCAAAAAAGAGAATAATTTCGTTCAAATTGCCCTATCTATAAAGGAAAATAGAAAAGCATATCATATACTTAAGCATATCAGATACTTAAACCATCCCTAGCTTAAAGAGTATGTGGTAAAAGAGTTGTGGACAATTATAACAATACAATATAAAAGATGTATCTTCATAACAATGGTATCCGAGTAAATGTATCATAAGAATGGTATCCAAATAAACACATTAAAAATAAAATACAAACACATGAAAAAATTTAGACATGCAAACACAAATATATATAAGAAATTTTGAGAAATTGTCACAACCTGATCTTTCAGGTCAAGATAGCGCCTGTTAGATCTCACCTACAGTCAAGCCAACCGAAACCCTCGACACCTATCCTAATAGCTAGGCATAATGATAGCTAAATATATAAAACAACAACCTACCCCAGGACCTAGAAGTCACCCGTACAGAGCTACTATAGACTCAAAATATTATACGTATATATAATACATACATACATGCATACATATATACATACATAACTAGAATGGCACACATAAAATCCAAACTACATATACAAGGTCAGTCTATGAATGCAAAAGACGACCGTCAAAACAGAAGGAGATCGCAGAATGTCCAGAGCTGTTAATGCTCACCGATGTCTCCTGAATCGCCTGCGAATCCCTAACTTAGCGACTGCGGCTAGTACCTAGACCTGCACCATGGGAAGATGCAGAAATGTAGGGGTGAGTATCGGTAACAGACACTCAGTAGGCATTATCAGCCGACTGAGTGAAATATTGTAAATGTAGAAAGCTCAAATATAGAGACTGCAGTAAATATAACAAATTGGAACTCTAATCAAGGAGTAAGCATATTTGGAGAATCATTGAACCCCAGCTAAACCAACGCAAGTGGTGTACAATGATACTAATTGACGAAACACAAGTGGGGCCAAACCACAACTGTCACTGAACTGAGACATAGTATTATACGCAGGTGCAAGGCCCTAATATCTATGCCTCTATACCACTATAAGCCCAAAAAGTACACCCACATACAATCTAACTGACAGAATCGCCACGGAACCCATGAAACCTAACTCCCAATATCACATGATCCAAGGGTGAGTTGTACAAGGGTGTAAGGCCCTAGTTCCTAAGCTTGGACGCCCCTACTAGCCCAGGAGGTACATCCACGCACAATTAGGGTGTGTATAGGCAGATGGATCCATGTCCTTGACCAATCTTATAACAAGTATCACACGGGGCCTATAAAATCAAACGAGACCTCAAACCCTTTTCCTGACCTGGCTTTCGGTCGGGGCAATCAGCAGGGATAGATGGTCTGACAATATACATAAAAGTCGGACGTCTCCCCCGTGGGAGAAAGGATCCTAATATAATCAATAGGGCCTCAAACCTGAAATGTTAATCAACAACATAATCAAGGCCTCAAACGTGAAATATCAATCAGTGACATAATCAACAGATCCTCAAACACGAAATATCAATCAGTGAGGCCTAGCCCCAAACATGTAATCAATGGGGTCTAAGACCCAAAATATAACTAATAAGGTCCCAAACCTAAAGCATCAACCGATGCTCGAACCTCGAAATTAGTATCCATAACTCGACATCCTAATCGTGGCCACCAAAGACTCGGACCATGGGGCGTATTACCTAGATCTCAGACACTCAAACGTGGCCATCAGGGATCAGAGCACAGGGAGCATCATCCAGGACTCAAGATATCAAAATAGTCACTCACTCAACCATTCTATCCAGATACGGAACTCCAAAGTCATAGCGTGCCCAAAGTGAACATTACACAGAAGTATATATCTCAAAGACTAATGCAGGGTCATGCCCACCCAAAGCCAATTACACCAAGTTTCAGTCAATCACAAGTACTCTGACGAACTGTAGGTCTCGATCCTAGGAAAAATCAACTAGGCCTCAAAACCAAGGAAAATCAATTAGGCCTCAAACCCAAGGAAAATAAATGGGGCCTAAAACCTAGGGAAAATAAACTCGGCCTCAAACCCAAGGAAAATCAGTCAAAGGAGCTAAGCCCCAAACGTGTAATCAATGGGTCTCAGACCCAAAATGTAACCAATAGGTATATCACAAGTATCTAGAACAATCATGTCCAGTAGATTCATATCTATACCTGAATTAGTCCACTGTATGATTGTATCATAGGTATCCCAAACGAATCGGCCCATCGGAATCATATATATAAGATTCAATCCAAAGTACAACATATAATCAACAAACAGCTTCACAACCACCATATCTCAGTAGCATCAAGCTACACATTCATACAGATAGGATTTAAGCCAGAATCGTACCTGTCTCAAGTCATTAGGCCATTTCCAGCCTTTAATAAGCCTTTTTCATAATTCAACAGTACCAGAAACCCACAAGTATCCCAAAATAACCATAGTTACCCCATACGTTATGTACAACAGCTATACAGTAAATCAGGTATTAATAAGTTGGCACAATAGTGTTTAAATACATAGCAGGAAATATAACTATTCATGACATATATACATATCTTACTCAGGACTCTTAACCATAAACTAGCTTCCAATATACGTGTATTGCAGCTCAGTCTAGTATTAAGAAAAGCCTAGCCTACCTAAAAGTTAGAACCACGTGCTCCAGATTAGTCCATGCAAGTTTTTCCTCCCTAATGACCTCCAAATGTCGCTTAACTATCAATATGAGTCATAATATCAGTGCGCTATTTTGCCTATAATATCTCAAGAAACAGGCAAGATACGTTAAATATTACTAAAACCTGGAAAAATAGGGACCACGCCTAAAACGACAAACCAACCCTCATAAAATCATCTCTACGTCACCTCGAGCCTATAGACAAAAACCGAGCTCAAAACAAGGCTCAGAACAATCAGAAACGACCCAAAACAAATGATATTTCTTATCGAAAAGTGGTATATATGTAAAATAGCTTCCCAATTTTTTTTAAAAATTATAGCCAAATTAACAGAATCTGAATATACCACATGTAGGTCTAAAAAATTAGTACATTTTAGATTCAAATTTCACTTAATTCTGATAAGAAACCACTAAGATATCATATTTTGAATTTTTTTGAAAAAATCACAATGTGACCGGCAGCTAAAATTATTTTTTTGCACCAAACAGAGCTCTATAAATCAATTTTGACATTACCACGATGTGCGTCACCCAAAAACACATAGAGTAGACCCAAATTTTATCAAAATCCAACTAAATGGATAAGAAATCACATGTCAAAATTCTGAAAGATATATTCAGTACCACAGTAGGAAAACATCGAATTTTACCTCAAATGAAGCGTCGAAATCAATTTTTGACACTTCCATAATGTTCCTCTTGGAAAAATACACAAATTAGTCTTTTGAATCGCCCAAAAGGACCATAAATGAAGGAGAAACCGTGGATCAAAGTTTGCTCTTATTTTCTCATGATTGTGGAAAAATGGAGTACATATATATCCTCTTTGAGTGACTTGCCATGTGGTGCCTCGTGGCAGGGCCACTATGGTGTGCCACCTCTTAATTTTCAGAATCCACTCAAACTTAATTTCGATGGCCTCATACGAGTCGAAAAAATATAATTCATATAAGAAATCTAATTGGAAATGGTGTTCCAGACTCAACGGTGTAGTCAAAATTCTCATTTGAGGTTGTTTTATTCCAATGTGGGTCCCATTTCTCAATATCAAAACTATTGAAAGGCCCAAAACACGCCGAGAAGCCCTGGGTACCAAATGAAAGGTCCTGCTAGACCAAACTTGACATTCCGAATCCAATGGTAGGGTCAAAGTTTTCATTTGGAGCATGTTTCTCAAAGATGTTAACTTTAGTAAACTATTGACCCATTCTGGAGACTAAATTTACAAAACTCAACATAATTGCACCGAACATGCTCCTAGCCTAATTTGTTCATTCTAGAGTGATGGAAGCGTTAGTATTCCACTCCGAAGCCATTTTCTAGGGATCAAACTGATAAAACATTCACGAAATCATAGAAATGACCTGGAGGATCATTACAACATCCCCCACTAATAGAACTTTCGTTTGTGAAAGTAAGAATGAGGACATGCCTCAAGACTCCTATCTGAACCACAAAGGGATCCCACCCCGAACTCATAGTAGATAGTGAATACAACAATCATAAGCATGCTCAACATCAGACAAAAGTTCTAGCCACCCAGCTAATAAAAAAAAATACTAATCCATTAGTGTGCAATCGAGAATCAATATAACAATCTATATTGGATCCTTAGAAGATCAACCCCTTAGCCCATCAACTCAATCCGCTCACACATAACAGGGCATCAACAGGCTAAATATACGTGCCTTCAACACACTAGTCGACACCTAACCAATCACAATTATCCCTAACTATAGCCATATTCCACATACGTGGACCTTACCTTGTCTCTCATTCCCTTATGCAAGCAATCCTTACAACTTAACCCCGGGTGGCCTTCCGACTAATTGATGCTAACACAGCTACATGTAATAGTTAATGTAATCATATATTGTCATAGGGACCTAGCCCCTTTTCCCTTGTTGTTCAGTCAGTCAATCACAGAAACAACAGTAATCATAAGTGTGGTAAGTAGTCAACGCACCATCCCAATATAACAGATTATTAACATAACAATAATTATTTGCTTCAAAATGATGATAGATCTCTAGAACACAACAGATAATCCACACACCAATCACCAATACCCTCACAACCATTACATATTTAAAAATATAACAAATAATCCATATATTAACCAGCAACACTCTTTACATATTCCTCTGTATATAGGTATACATCACATTTTCCATCATAGTGCTCAACAAGTCATTCAGTCGCAAACGAAGTACCACGACTAAAGAAGGGAAAACAATACTAATCACATACTCGCTAGCCCCAAAAATCAGTTAATTAGAATTACAGCAAATCAATATTATGTAGCTCATAACCAACCTCTCTAATCCAACCTAACACATACCATCCCACTAAAAGATCTAATTGTTCCAACACCTAACATCTCAACCATAGCAATATAGTACTTAATAAATCAAGTTCCAACAAGTAGGAGCCCAAACAAGTAGGGGCCCCAACAGGTCTACCATAATAATGTGGTCGGTGCACACAACTCATCAGATTGGTACACAAACATCACCTAGGATAAAAGAAGCCCAGAAGCCATGCTCAAGTGGGCAATAAGATAAGCAATGCAACTAACAATGTAAATTCATAACTCAAGCACAAGGCATCCTAACAAAACGATCAACACCCCCACTGGAAAGCATAGCCAGGAGTCCGGACAACCAATCCCAGCTAACCGATAATTATAACAAGTCCTTAAGGTAGAGTGGCCCTCAGCTCAGCTGATAATGCAACAATATCCCATATAATAATAGATAATCCAACTAAGGCCCCGGACATAACATTTATCTCACAATCTAGTCACCAAGGAACCAAGAGAGTCGCATATCAACAGAATCATCACAACAAAATCATAAAACCATAAAAGCAGAAGGTGCAGCCATTGGTATAACTGACAACCCGCCCCTCTAATACTATGTAACTCTCGTATCAAACTACCCACTCCAGTAGTCAAGCAACAGAAGGATCATATGTATAAATCATGGGGTTTTGACTTGCATTTAGCCACTAGCAGGGTACAGTCATAACATAAGTGACAGTTACTTAGAACCCCACCAGGTATAGCATACTCATCCACATCAGGAAGCCCAACGGGTCAGATCAGCGGTCAAATAATCAAATGTGAATATACAGAGAGCATCAATGGTTAATATTACCTCAATCATATCGTCTCCTGCCTATATAATTTTTATCAAAAGTATTCGCAGCCCACACAACCTTTAAACAATAGCTAACGTACAAGTATCGGTGTTATAGAGTCCTAGATTCAACAACATATCCCATAGTTCCATACACAGTCACCACTAGACAAGTAACTGATTATGAAGCATAACCCTGGGGTTCCCATACCCTTTATGCCCATAGTTTTTCTATCATGCTGCTAAAACTCGAGGGTATTAGATTTATGCTCAAAGGCCTCTTATGGCTACTTCTTATCTGGGACTGATGATGCAACACTCCCTCTGCTTGGAGTTTTCCCTCTACGCACTGCTAAATAGTAAATCAAATCAGATTTTAGGAAGTCGATAGACTATTGGCAATATCACACGACCAGAATCAGTAACACAAGAATTTTCCTAAATATCTTGTAGCCTCTTGGAGATAAGAAACGAACGTCTCTGCACTAGTTCACAGGGCTTTATTGACGGTAGCTCTATATAGATGAGACCAGCGAACCCAAGGCTCTGATACCACCTTATCACAACCCGACCTTTTAAGGTTATGATGGCGCCTGTTAGATCCTATCTACAGGCAAGCCAACCCAAAACCCACGGCACCTATGCTAATATCTTGGCATAATGATAGCTAAAGATATACAAAATAAGTCAACAACAACCTACCCCAGGACCTGGAAGACACCTCTACAGAGCAACTATACATTCAAAATAATACATATACAAATACACACACACACATATAAAACCAGAATGGCAATCTACACATATAAATCCAAACTACATATAAAAGGCCAGTATCTAAATACAAAAGACGACCATCAAAATAGAAGCAGACCACAGAATGTCCAAAGTTGTTAATGCTCACCAGTGCCCTACTGAATCACCTGTGAACCCCCAACTCAACGACTTCGGCTAGAATTTGGAATTGCACTATGGAAAGATACAGAAAAATAGGAGTGAGTGCCAGTGACAGGAACTAGTTGGCTTTATTGGCCGACTGAGTAAAATACTATAAATGTAAAAAGCTCAAATATAGAGAATTGCAGTAAATGTAGTAAATTGGAGCTTTGTCAAGGAGTAAGCATGTCTAAAGAATCATCAAACCCCAGCTGAACCAACCCAAGTGGTGTGCAATGATATTAACTAATGAAACACGAGTAGGCCCAAACCATAACTATCATCGGACTGAGACATAGTGTTGTACGCAAGTGTAAGGACCTAATATTTATGCTTGTACACTGATCGGGCCCCTATTAGCCAAGATGGTACACCCATATACAATCTAGTTGATAGAATCACCATGGAACCCACAGAAGCACCACGGAACCCAACTTTCAATATCATATGATCCAAGGGTCATTTGTACATGGGTATAAGGCCCTAGTGTCTAAGCTTGGACGCCCTCTGAGCCCCCATAAGCCCAAAGGGTACACCCACGTACAATCAGGTTATCTATAGGTAAGTGGATCCACAGCTAATCAATAGGGTTCTCACCCTATCCATTAATAGGTATAACACGGGGACTCGAGCCCCTATAATATAAAACGTGGCCTTAAACCCCCTTCCGACCTAGACTCCAATCGAGGCAGTCAATCAGGGCTAGAAGTAGGACATATCCCCCGTGGGAGAAAGAATCCCCCTAATGCTATCAATAGGGCCTCAAACCAAAAATGTCAATCAACAACATAATCAATATGGCCTCAAGCTCAAAATATCAATCAGCAACATAATCAACAGAGCCTCAAACTCGAAATATCAATCAGCGGGCCTAGGCCCAAACATGTAATAAATGAGGTCTCAAACCCAAAAAGTAACCAATAGGGTCCCAGACCCAAAGAATCAATCGATGCTTGGACCTCAAAATTAGCATCTATAACTCAACATCCCAGTCATGGCCACTGGAGACTCAGACCATGGGGCACATCACCTGAATCGCAGACACTCAAACATGGCCATTGAAGCTCAGAGCACGAGGAGCATCATCTACGACTTGAGAATCAAAGCAGTTACTCACTTGACCAGTCTATCCAAATTCGAAACCCCAAAGTCATATCATGTCCAGAGTGAACATAGGTGACGACACTCCCAATATATATATCACACACAATCCAACCCATACGTCTGTATATCACCATCCTTCAGATAACACTAGCTACTCCCAGCCTCAGGTAAGGATAATAAATTCACAAGGACTAACAGTTGTATACAAGAGTATATATCTCATAGACTAATGTAGGATCATGCCCACCCAAACCTAATAACACCACGTTCCAGTCAATCACAAGTACTCTGAGGAACCATGGATCTTGAACCCAGGAAAAATCAACTAGGCCTTAAACCCAAGGAAAATCAATTAGGCTTCAAACCCAAGGAAAATCAATGGGGCCTCAAACACATGGAAAATTAACTCGGCCTCAAACATAAGAAAAATCAGTCAATGGTCCCTAACCCAAAACATGTAATCAAAATAGGGTCTTTGACAAAAAGGTAACCAACAAGTACATCATAGGTATCAAGAACAATCAAGTATGATAGAGTCATATCTATACCAGAATTAGTCTAATGTTCGGTTGTGTCACAGGTATCCTGAACAAATTAGCCTATTAGAATCATATCTATAAGAGCTAATCCATAGTGCGACATATAATCAACAAACAACCTCACATCCAGCATATCTCAGTAGCATCACGCTACACATTCATACAGATAGGAGTTAAGACAAAATACATACCTTACTCAGGTCATTAGCAATTATCTAGCCTTTACTAGGCCTTTTCATAATTCAACTATGCCAGAAAACCATAACTATCCCAAAATTATCGTAGTTACCCCATATGCTATGTACAATGACTATTCAAGAAAGCAAGTATTAATAAATCAAGAAAATAGTGTTTAAATGCACAGCAAGAAATATAACAAATAATCAGCCTCACAACATTTATACATATCTTACTCAGGACTCCAAACTATAAACTAGCTTCCAATATACATGTATTTCAGCTCAATCTAGCTTCAACACAAACACAACCGCTAAGTCATGGGTAGGGTATTTCTTGTCATGTACCTTTAGCTATATAGAAGCATGGGCTATCACTTTCCCTCTCTGCATCGATACAACACCCAAAGCCATACTAGAAGCATCACAATATACCACAAATAGGACTCCCCCCTCGGTAAAGCAAGAATAGGTGCTGAATTCAACAAATCCTTGAGCTTTTGGTAGCTTACCACACAATCATCCGACCACTAAAATGCCTCAACCTTCTTAGTCAATCTAGTTAATGGGGTTGTTATAGATGAAAAAACCTAAACAAAATGTCGATAATGCCCTACTAGACCAAGAAAACTCCAAATCTCAGTCATGGAAGTAGGCCTAGCCCACTCATGACCACTTTCTACCTTGGCCGAGTCAATCATAATACCCTTTTTTGATACAACATGGCCAAGAAATGCAACAGGCTCAAGCCAAAACTCGCACTTTGAGAACTTAGCATACAACTTCCCTTCCCCCAATCTTTGGAGTACCGTCCTCAAGTGCTGAACACGATCTGCTTTACTCTTGGAATAAATCAAGATATCATATATGAACACAATCACAAAGAGGTCTAAATAGGACCTGAACACTCAGTTCAACTCCATAAAAGCAGCTGGGGTATTAGTCAACACTAACGACATGACCATGAACTAATAATGCCCACAATAGGTCCTGAAGGTTGTCTTCAGGCTTTCAGACTTCCGAACTCTCAACTGATGATAATTGGACCTCAAGTCAATCTTGGAGAATATTGAGACACCCCGCAATTAGTCAAAAAGATCATCAATATAAGGAAAAGGATATTTGTTCTTAATTATCACTTTGTTAAGCTGGCGATAGTCAATACACATATGCATAGTGTCATTCTTCTTCTTCACAAATAATATAGAAGCACCCCGGGGAGATACACTCGGACGGATAAAGCCTTTCTTCAACAAGTCTTCCAACTATTCTTTTAACTCCAATTCAGCCGGAGCCATCAGATAAGGAGAAATAGATATGGACTTAGTGCCCAGCTCTACATCAATAGGAAAGTCAGTATCACAATCCGGAGGAACACTACATAAATCAGTTAAAAATACATCCATAAACTCTTTAACAACCCTGGTAGTCTCCAATGATGGGGGCTCCCGAGAAACTACTCGAACATGAGCTAAATATGCTAAATACCTCTTCCCCATTAGCTAACAAAAACGTATATAAGAAATAACGCCCTTAGGATAGGAGCTAGGTACTTCAGTCCATATCAACTGAGGCAAGTTAGGGCAAGATAGTGTCACTGTCTTCCCATGACAGTCAAGAATAACATGACAAGGTGACAACCAATCCATACAAAAAATCATATTGAAATTAACCATATCCAACAACATTAGATCAACAATAGTATCTCTTCTCATGAAAGTCATAGCACAACCCCGATAAACTTGATTCACCACAAAAGATTCATCTATTTGGGTGGAAACACAAATAAGCTCGGCAAGCAGCTCTCACATAATATCAATATCAGAAGCAAAATAGGCCGACATATAAAGCTAGTAGAGCCTGGATAAAACAAAACTAAAGTCAAATAGTGGCACACTAGAATCATACCTGTGATAACTCCATCAAAAGCCTCTGCCTCAGCTCTATCTGGAACAAAATATAAAACTCTACATCTAATACTAGACTATGGACCACCACAAGCACAAACTCTTACTATACCACGACCTCTTCTGGCACTACCTCTCATAGCCTGAAGTGTGTCCTTGGGTAATAGTGCTAGAGCTGGACGAGTTAGCTGAGAATTTGTAGTCTGAGCATGAGGTACACTATGAGGAAAATGATGAGCTAAGTGCCCAATCTCATCACAATGATAAAAAAAAACCCTAGTCTCCTGTCACTGAGATGGCTGCCTTGAAAAACCACCACGCCTAGGTGCACTATCCACCTGAGTATATCTGGATCTGTCCACATAATTAAATGTTGGAAGAGCTGCCTGAACTGCCCAGCTTTGATGGCCCTGCCACTGAATCTCTCAGTCCCCTGGCAGGTGTCTGCTGAACTATCTATATGGGCGTAACCTCTTCCCGCCACTCTGTCTATCCTGCCTAACACATTCTATCATATGAGCATGATCTATGATACTCTAAAAAGTGCCTCCAGCCAACTCTAAGTAAGTTGTAGCCTCCTGAAAATACCCTACCAAACCCTTGGCAAACCATCGAATCCTCTCGAACTCAATAGGAATGCTAGACAAAGCATATCCGGATAAGGCATAAAATCTAGCCTCGTAGTCAAAAATAGACATAGATACATGTTGTAGCCTATCAAACTTAACCCTATGACTATCTCAGAGGTTGTGGAGGCGCGAATCTCTCCAAAGATATCTCGGTGAATTGTCCCAGGTCATAACTGGAGATCTAACAGGTCGACGAGCTACCAATAACCTCCACCACTATTTGGCAAGGTCAGTGAACCGATATGAAGTGTAGGCAACTACATGTGACTCAAGAATCAGTCCTAGCACTCTGACAAATAATCAAAAGCTCTATCGCCAGGAGTGCCATAAAATCATGGTAGAGTCAACCGCACAAACTTCTCAAAGCTTTTCTACTCCGCTTGTAAACATGGTTGGGCTGGTAGAAGATGGTGGAACCATAAACAAGGAAGGTGCAATAGATGGTGCAACAGCCAAAATCTGAAACTAAGAACCAAAACTCGATCTAGATACCTGAAGTAGAGTAATAACAGTCGTAGGAGGGTCTGTTGGAGCTGAAGAAAGACCCAAATGAATCATAGCCATCTTCGATGGAGAACTAGAACGACCAACCGGTATGGTAGAAAGTGGTATCTCAATAGTATCTGGGGCAGAAGGAGCTCTCTCCAATATATCCAATACTCTCAAAAATGGAGCTCTCTCCAATATAGCCAATACTCTCAAAAGTAACTCATGAACCGAGGGTGAAGTCATTGGGGCTGAGGGCGGTGGAATAGGATCCATAGGCCTCTATGGCTCATGAATAGGCTCTGGAGAAGCTGATCTAGTCTGTTCTCAAGGTGGAGCTGCCCCTCTAACATATCCTCTATCCCTGGTCCTGCCCCGAGCTCTACCTCATCCTCAGATGGGAGCCACATTAGTTGCCTCACGCTCTCCCATTGATCGATGAGATCTAGTAGTTAGATTATGTGCAAAAGTAATTGATTAGACACTTTAAAATGGGTAATAACAAGTCTACTTAGGAGTCATTTGTTGGCCTAATGAATACCCTACTATCCGTGCACCTTGTCCTTCACTTTTTGGATTGAATTGATTACTTCTAGACCCCTGAAGTTGTGGTAGAGCACTGGCTGCAGAATAGGAGGATGAGGGCATAGGCGATCTATTAGAAAACTGAGGCCGAAGATCACCTTGGGATGGTGTAAACTGCCCCATAGATCTGGCCTCTTGGACTGCCCCCTTTCTAACTCTTTTGTCCTTCTCCTTTGCCTCTGATCTTCCAATTTCTGTGAAAAAGCTTGCATCTTCGCTATATCCATGTCTTTATTCAAGGAAGCAATAGTACAGTCTCTAACCAGATACGAATCCAATCTATCCACATATCAATGAACTCTATCTGCTATAGTAGCAACTACATTAGGAGCATACCTGCCCAGGAAATTAAATTGGAGGCTATACTCCCTCACGCTCATAATTCCTTAGTGGAATTCAAAAACTGATCTACACAAGCCTCTCGGATCTCTAATGGCAAGTAATGGTCAAGAAATGACTCTTTGAACTCCTTCCAGGTAGTCGAAGGTGCATCCATAACCTTGCATTGCTTCCAAGCTTCATACCACAATATAGCCACACCCTTCAACCTGTATGTTGTTAGCTCAACAACTTCTGTACCACTGACATGCATAACATATAATGTGCGTTGGATCTGATCAATAAAGTCTTAGGTATCTTCATTAGGATTTGACCCGATGAAGGATGGAGGGTCCAAATTAAGGAAGTCACATATTCTCGTGCTAGCTGCCCTTTTCGCACCACCTACACTTATAGTTGGGCCTTTCTATCTTTGACCTTGGCCAACAATTATATGAGTCAATAATTGGACTGCATTTCTCAGATCCTGCATGGTAGTATTGATAGGTGATTCTGGGGGAATTTCACTATTTCCTGGTTCATCAGAAGCTGGAGGAGTTGGAGTTGTCTATGATAGAGACTCATCTTGAGCCTCATTTTGTTATCTTACCCAACTAGGTATACCAACCACCACTTATACTTCCTTTCCTTTACTTTTGTTTTCCTGGTTTCTGGCATACTTGTTATACAAAATAATTTAGACGTTTGACACAATCTACCTATTACACTTGGCTCTATCGCATGATCTAAAGAATGAAAAGAAAGTGGCAACTCCTAAATGCCACGTAGCCTCCTTCTTATAAATGTGGTGCACAACAAATCGATAAACAAGACTGTACAAAGACACGGCTTTGTAGACTCCCTAGGATGACCCGCTCTGATACCACTTTTGTCATGCCCAAAGTCCCATTAAGGCAAACTGACACCCGTTGACGATGAGGCTCAAGAGAACCAACCTGCATCTATGCGTTTTTCATATATATTATAAGGGGTTTCCACATTTAACATGCTTTCAAGAAAGTAGAGAGTAATAACAAGACAAAAGGAAACATATATGACTGAGCCATTGGAGCCACGTTGTCTAAAGTACAAGACATGGCTACACTTTAATTTATATAGTCTACAAAGCCTCTAGATAAGGAAAAATAATTGATAAGGGTCAGGACAGGACCGCCTCGATTAACTATACAATACAAAATATAGGTTTTAGACACACACACAAAGCCCTAAAACAACGTGGAGCTCGATAATAGCAGCTGGATATCCTGTACTCCTACTAGGGATATGTACTAGTGCCTGTATCTGCAGCATAAAATGCAGGTCCCCCATAAGGGACGTTAGTACGAGATAATGCACTGAATATGTAAAGCAGGAAATATTGTATATGAAGTAACAACTCAAATAAAATTATGCATTGGTGTAAGGATAAGAGACAACCTTTAGTTATATTATGGAATCATGAACTTTATGTTCTTTTTATTACTTTACCTTTACTGTAAAATCTTTTCACAGCATGTAATACAAATGACCAGCTGATCAGTGGTAAATCTATATCGGGGTCAGCCCCTGCTAGGCTTTTCCTTTTTTCCTTTCACCTCTAGGGCTACCCCCCATAACGGGATCGGCCCTTGCTAGGTGATTCTTCCACCCCTCAAGTTACCACCCACCAATAAGCAATATACTTTATTTTTTATTTACCTTTGAGATGATTCTTTTGGTGGTCATAATATTTGAGCTGTAGGACTGTAGATGTAGCATGTGACATGTAAATAATCATACAAGACAATACGACAATGAAAAGAGTAGGTAACACAAATAATGAAATATGTAGGAGATGAAACAACACATGAACTTTGTTTAGCAGAAAGAACTCTTGAATCTTGGTATTCAAGTATGAATACAGATTAGCAAATGACTATGTATGGGAGCATGTGTATATGTGAAAGAGTGGATACATTGTTAATAGTTGTTTCGGAGTTGGTAAGTGCCTTTATGTGCCAAGGAAGAATCTAGATTTCATGCCAAGTAATACGAAATTGAGTAGCCTT